>JACGTP010000008.1:3127710-3269539 GCA_023678845.1 Mischocyttarus mexicanus
GAAGTACATTCCTTTGAAAAATTCTTGAAAAAAAAAAAATTCTTCGGAAGCACGCAATTCCGTGCGCGGTCGCCGTTGGCAAAAGTAAGAAAAGAAGAAGAAGAAAAAGTTTCCTTTAATTACCAACGGCATGAAAAAGGAATAAAGAAGAAGATCTGTTACAGGAAGACCCGAGAAAAGGAGTAATTAACATGATATCACGCGTGCCGTCTAAAGTCCTAACTACCAACTGAATCCCTTGAATTTCATTACTTTTCTACTTAATTCTACTTCGTGACCCTTTACGAGTCAACTTCATTGACTTCATCGACTTTCTGTTAAATAATTTTGTTCATTTATTAGAAAAGTCAGTTAAACTATAAAACTGTTGGTAAGAAAAAAAAAAGGAATGATAAGGTAACATAGGTTTTTCTAAATTAGTTGTTTTCTTCTTGTTGATATTATTAACGTTGAACTTTAAAACGTTTAAGCTGGAATGTCCCACCGGTAATACACGAGTGACTAACTCACCCATCCAGGAATCTTGTAACCACGAATGCTACAGATTTATTGATTCAATACATTTCATTGAAATCAGCATCTTACAGTGAATAATATAAAAGTAGAAATAATAGAACTTAGAAATACGAAATACAGTAATTTCGTGAACATGTTAATTTACACGAATAGAAAAAATAAAAGTTTCTTGGCCAAGGACAAACCAATGGTTCTATCTTTTCGCAAGTCGTTTTCAGCGATTTTCAAAGATAGGACGAATAAATGTTCAATGCCTTCGAGTAATTTTCGAAAATGTTCGCCAATCAACACAAAAAGCTTTGAGAACGTAATTTGATTTTGCGTAAAAGCGCAGAGCTTTCGCGTTTTTCGTCCAGAGACGGCCCCCCACACACGTACATAAAAACACGCACACCGATGCTTTGCCCATGGATTTATTTCGTGTGAACGTATAACTTCCGAAGCTTTAACACGAATGCGATTTATTTCTCGACGAAATAAGCGTTAGATCTTTTTTTTTTTTCTTCTTCCACTTTTGTTCATATACTTGTTTTTTTTTTTCTTTTTCTCTCTTTTTTTGCCGCGAGAATTCGCAATCGAGGCAAATGCCCTCTTTGGTAGAAAGCCGATCTAGCGTTTCCAACATTTCTCACATATTCTTCTTTTTATTTTTTTTTTTTTTATTTGCGTCGAGTCACCTAGCACTTACACGGATGTTGGTATCGATCGCACGCGTTATATTTTGTCGTGGCTTTCTCTACACCGATTCCTATTGTTCATTTTATCTCGAATTATTTTGAGAGAAATAATATTGCATATTAAAAATTCTAAACGTGTACTATATATATATATGCATATATATAATAAGAAGTAGGAGCTTTTAGTTCGAGCTGCGAATATTTTGAAAGTTTTAATGAGAAAGATAAAAGAAAAAAGAGAGTATAAATATAGGGATAGAACAAAAATATAAAGATAGAATATACGAAAAAAGAAACATTAACAAAAAAATGAAAAAATTAATAAATAAAGAAAGGGAAAAAAAAAGAAGAAGAAGATGTGCGCGAAAGCAGGCAACGATCTCGTTATTTCCTCCGTTTATATTTTTTATTAATATGCTCGATGTTCGCGTTCGTTATCTCCACTACGGCATGTATAAAACGAGCTACCAATGGCATGTACCCGGCAAAAGCCCTACATGAAAAACATCTAAAGATATGTTGGAAGTTTACACTTAAAAACTGTATCGAAAAGCCATATTCTCATAATTGTTTAGAACAGTAAAAAAAAAAACGTACACACCCTCCAACGTCGGAAGCCGAACTTAATAGAAATAGTTCTGGAGAAAGTGTAATCTCATATCTCGTCTCGACGTCGGGAAATCGAAACTGGTTTGCTTCCTTCTTCCCCTTTAACATCCCTCAAACCATCTCCTAACTCTCAATCCCACTACTCTTACAGATTTTCTACCCGTTATATCGTCTACGGCTGACTCTTCTTTTCTTACCGTCGCCGAAGCCAAACTTATGCCACGTAAGCTTATTTTCAAGCTTTATCGTAATCCGAAGCAGCTAGCTGACGAGATACGCGCTATTTCTCACTTTTTTCAAGCCGTTGAATCGGCATCCTCCTCATCATCGGAATATCTAAAAATTCCAAATAAAAAAAAAAAGTACCCATGACGAAAAAGGAAGAGAGATGGATGGAATATGAAGAAAAGAGATTAAACATTTTTTTTTTGACCACTCGATGATATCGATCTTCATTCCTGTTTTCTTTTTTATATTTTATCAATCGTTTTTCGAAGCTTTCTTCTTCTATTCTCGTGGAAAAAACGAAATTTAAATATTTCGTGATACGATCGGGCGCACCTATCGATAAATACCATATTATAATAATTTTATTTTTAATTTAAACTCGTATCAAAACAATAAAAATTGTCTAATTAATAGATTAATGTAATTATGAAATGCATTTTTCGATGAAGATCTGGCGACAAATTTCGACAAAATGGAACAAAAAAATTACGTTCAGTGTAAAAAATAAAAACAAAATAAAAAAAAACCATTAATATCGATCGTTTACAATAGAAAAAAAAAATGTTGAAAGCGGAATAGAAAAAGAATAGGCAGAAGAACGAGATAAGACTGAAAACTCACGAAGTCGTTAAACGAAAATCTCTCAGACCAGCGAGCTTTCAAGGAGAGGAAACGTTGCGTGCTGCGGAATAAATTGCTTCGTCTCGCCGCCGCCGCCACCGACGACGACGACGACGACGACAAGGATGAAGCCACGAACGTGGAAAAACCTGAGCGGAAATGAGTGGTGGATACCTCATCACCTCTTCAAAGCTAAAATCGTATTCCGACCTAACGCCAACCGCATTATACGAACGAACCTACACGAAGTAGCTTGGTCGAAAAGCTCAAGCGAAAAAAGAAACTGTGATTTTTGTGAAGCTTGATCGTTTCAAGGAAAGAGCGAGAGTGAGAGAGAGAGAGAGAGAGAAAGAGAGAAAGAAATTGTAAGGGGTGCGAGAAGATGGAAAGAGACTCGTTACGTTTTCTAGTCTTGTTGATAACTTCCATCAGGCTACGAGTAGACTTGTGATAAGAGAGAAAAGAAGGCAAAGTTTTTTTTAAAACATCTCTCTCTCCCTCTCACACACATACACATACACACACACACACACAAATGAGAGCGCGTGTTCGCGCGCAATTCGCAATTCCCCCGAGGCTCGTGGCTGTGGGCGAACCGGATAAAAATTCATAGGCAACCTTACGAAGATGTTATCATCTCCTTCGTCGCCCTACCCTTCTTCTCTCTCCTCCTCCTTCACGAAGGAAACGAAGAATGCCATCTATTTGAACCAAGAACGACGTCGGCATCGTCAACGATGCCACCGACATAGCCAACAACGACGACGACAACTACGACGACCACGACGATGAAGACCATGAGAAATACACCAAACGTACATAAAAAAAACCGTACAAGATTTCTTCCTTTTCAGTTGTAACTTTTTCACCAAGGAAATAAATTCGTCAGGTAGTTGACGAATTGCTTATCTTTAGAAATAGACTGCAATTATAGCACTCGTTTCTCGCGACACTTTTCGCGCATCAAAAGTTTCCTTTTCAAGTGCAAAGTAGTTTGATTTGAAATTAGAAGGATTCGGAAGTTTCTCTACGATCTCTCATTAAGTTCTGATAAAGGATCCTTTCTCCTTTCGAGAAGGAATTATTCAGATATCTCTCCTTACTTGCGCCAACTCTATTTCTATTCCTTCTATGTATATCTTCCAAGTACCCTATTACTATTTCGGAATACCCATTACAATGAAAATAATTCCAAGTATTCTGATTAACTCGAGATGTTAATACTTTTATTTTCGGTTTGATGATTTACAAAAGACTTTCATGTCTAATAAAATATAATCTAATTTGTCCGAACTTTAGATATTTTTCAATTATTAACAATTAAAAATCTTTCTCGAAATTAATATCCAGAAATAATAAGAACAATTTAAGAATATATTTAAGAATTTTCTAACCGATAACAATTCGCGTAGATTGCGAATGCTAGGATATCTCGTAAATGGAAGAAAGATTTCCTGAGAAAAAAGAAAAACTGAAAAATGTGCGTACAATGGGGTGAGGTGGGTATTGATAATCTATATTAGTATTTGTGAGATAAGCACGAACGATCGTACATTTAGATCTACTTTAAAATGGAAACGAATCGAACTGAATCATAACACCATGGCAACGACTTTTTCCAAGTTCGCGAACAAGATAAGCAAGCAATGGGGGGAAAAGAGGAGTGAGGATCGATAACATCGTCGAATCGGATAACGAAAGCCGTATTCGTTCTTAGTGTGACAGAGAAGGGGGAAGAAAAAGAAGAAGAAGAAGAGGAGGAGGAAAAGAAGGAGATGATCCTTAAGAATAATTCCACTCGACACCGAATTCTCATTATCGACGATTTAGCCAACCGTCCGGGCATCCGGACGAAGCTCTTATCCTTCGACACTTATTCAACCTTGTGTCTTCTCTCGTCTTATTCTTTGCAAAGAAAAAGCGCACTCTTCGTTATTTCGAAAAGATATGAAAATCGGTGATGATAGGAGATAAGAAAAAAATGATTCTCTTTTTCTTTTTTTGCGAGATTGCCCGGTATCTAATCTTGAAGAAAAATTATATCCAACATTTCTAATACCTACTTCTTCTATTCTTTTATTTTATCTAACGAAAGACAATTTTTCTAATCGGTATTTCATTTCTTTTAAAACTTTAATGAACGCACGGGGTTGCTCAGAAAAACTTCGCCAAAGGCAGGCAATATTTTTATAGAATTTATTAATTTAATTTAATTTAAATTAATTAATAAATTGTGTAAATCTAAAATATTAGAAAGGAGTAAAAAAGAAAATAATTATCTGAAATCAAAAACGAAGCTATGAAACTTAACATATTTATTATGTTATCAATCAGATAGAGTGTTTCAACGATCAATAACATCACACACATGTTGTTCCGACTATCATCATACACACATGATGTGTGAGCGACCATTAAAGTGTTAATAAGAATTTTTAATTTCATTTGGAATCTCATCGAATGATAGAGAGAGAGAGAGAAAAAAAAAGAAATGGTCGAACCGAAGTGGGTGATACTTACCGAAAAGGCTTTAAGAAAGACGAGGCACTGAATGATACCCTCCATCGTGTCTCCGGTCAAACAGAAGGTGCCGGTAAGGTGTCGACCCTTACGACCGATCACGGAGCAGAGATTGGCCTGTACAAAGGCGTTTTGCGATCGCGTGGCTGCCGTAAGGGATGGATGGTGAGAACCGGCGCTCATTAGTCGTTCCAGCGAGTCCATTTCTCTTACTCCCTTTTTTCCCTTTATCTTCTTTTGGATCACTTTGGATCGCGAAAATCACGCGAGTGTGATCCTTATTTTCTCCTCTCTTTTCGACGATTAATTAAATAGATATCTTTTAACGACACTTAATCGGAATACATATATATATATATATTTATATACATATATCTATGAAGAACGCCAATAATTCTTATTGATAATATATTTTTCACAAATTCTTCTTTCACTTATCCCGTAAAGTCAACAAATTTAATATAGCCATAGCATAAACGTCGTTCAAACATGCAACAGGATCGAGGCACTATCCTGAATATCAAATTTTACGACACTGACACGCGTACGTATAAGTTACGCACACTTTCCAAGGTATGTCATAAAATATGTTTACGTTCATGGATATCGTTGGATAGAAGTTGAGAGAGACACCAGGATGTGAAACTTCCTTGTTGCACTCGATGAGTTTCTATGATCAATGCGACGACGACGACGATGACGGTCTTTATGGCTCTTGGCTAACAAAACGCAAACGGTCGTAAAGAAAACTGATTCCTTTGTTAACGCCGACGGCAGATATCTTCGACTGTTAGAATTCTTTGACCAAGTCTAATTTTTGATTAAAACCACAATCATAGTTCCAATAATATAATGGATATTAACATTCATTTATCAATGGAATCAACATTTCTTGACAGTGAATTGTAATCGATTCTGAAACTCATAGAATTTTATAGATCCGAGATGCTAAAATCGAAATATTACAGATTGAATTCGATTGAAATCGAATCTCGAATTAATGAAGATTGAAATAGATCTTCTTTCTTGCATCATAATCGTAATACGTTGTACCGTTCGAAAGATATAACCACCCCGTCGGATGAAAGATAAAATCAACGTATAATTAAAAGGAACAGATTTTATCCAGATTCTTCTTCGGTCTATCGTGGACAGCAGGTTGCAGAAGGATTCTGTATTTTTCTTGAAATGGAGAAAATCCTTTGTGGTGGTGGTGGTGCCGCGGGAGATTCGACCGATCGATGAAGATCTGTTTGTTGTGGCGTGGCGTAACGCCTGATCAAGTCGCACATCTCGTAGCAGATAAAGAAAATGCCGATAATTAGGAAAGTATCCATTCTAACTATGACGTTTGTTATCCGTATATCGGTCCTTTCTTCTTAAGGTCTTCGAGGAATACGAAATGTAGACGACCACTTGTTTGTTCCCACGTTGATAAGAAACCTCGTACGAGATATTAGTCGATTATTTTATCTCTTTTCACCAAGTCTTGGACCTTTCCTATAAGGTATTACACGAAAAAGCTAGACAACGTGTTTAACATTACCCTCATCTTAGTTCAATATCTTCTATCATTACTTTAAACGTCTTTCTTCAATTGTATATTCAACAACTGCACAGTTATTCGTTTGTTAAACTTGATCCAAACACAAAAGCAAACACGTTACACCCACGAATAAGTCTTCTCCTTGCGTAATATTCTTTCTTTAGAAATATATCCGTAGAAGTTGATCTTGTACTTCAGGCGCGAGTAAAACTCGCCACTGAAAGGAGAAGCATGAAACGGTGACAAGAGGGAGCCACGACGACTGGAGGCAGTAGTAGTGGGTCGGGGAACAAAACAGAGACCATGTGAGAGAATCTGACGAGATCTAAATGCAGTTTCAGAACTAACGCCAATATTTCATTTGATGTGCATTCAGCTTTCATAGATTAGAAAGAATCATAGTAGTAGTAACAGTAGTAGAAGTAGTAGTAATAGTAGAGAGAAAAAACGCTAACATTCAATCGATGGATGAATAAATGAATGAATGACTGTTAATAAACACACTTAGATTTTCTCTCAAACTTATTCGAGACTTTGTATCCTCGAAGAATGTGTTGCAATGAAGAAAATAAATAAATAAATAAATAAATGAATAAATAAAATAAAACTACTAGGACGATTAACACTAAGGGGGGAGGAGATATATCGAAGATAATATAACTCGATTTATATAGTGTTAGAATTAACGGAACGAGTGTATGATTTGTAGGAAAATGATCAGAGCTTGCGATCGGAACTTCGAGCTCGGACGATGAAAGCGGGGACACGCGGAGCCGTATCAGCGTGCTCGCAACGGGCCGGCGTATGACTAGCAGATACTCTCTCAGTGCTAGGGTACGCCTTTAGAAGGGTAGCAGGGTGGGAAACGAGGGATGCTGGGCGACGGCGCGGCCCGCGGCGCCACCCCCAACCACGTCCCCGATATCCCGATCTCGTCTCTTCTCTTCTCTTCTTCCACCATCACTACCACCACCACTACCACCACCACTGGCAACGCCAGCAGCTATAGCAACGCCACTACTACCACTCCCAAAAGATTTTTATTTCTGATGCTTTTTCCTCCGTTTCTACGATTCTACTACGTCTACGTCTGTTTGGTTGCGCGCACGCGAGCGTCAACTATCTATCGGTACCTTTTCTTCTATTTTCTTCTTCTTTCTTGCTTTCTTTACTTCTTTACTTCTTTACTTCCTTCCTATCAACCTTCTTACTCTATTTCTTCTATCGTTCGGTGCATCCACACTTTATTCTTCTTTGCGGAATTCTTTGACCCGTCGAGCACACAGAACCGCGATGCGCTAACGACTCTAAAGGGAACTATCTCTCTCTCTCTCTCTCTCTCTCTCTCTCTCTCTCTGTCTGTCTGTCTCTTTCTCCCTCTCTCATCCTTTCCTTTCTATTCTTTACCTTTTTTTCTCTCTATATTTTTCTTTATTTTCCTTTTTACTTGTTCTTTACAGATCCAACCGATAATATATCCAACAGACGTTAACTCGTCTTACGAACATATTGTCGATCATACAATTCAATCTGTTTCATATCTTTTCATGCCGAAATATCATCAAAAAATTCCAATAACTTATTTCTTGTCTTTATTTTTTATTCTCAATCTTCTTTACGATCAAACTCAAGATCTCATTCACGGTTGCTGTGATCTCGTTATACAAATATATACAATTGATAAAATAATAACAAAGAAATTATCGAAGCTTCGATATAATTATCGATTAATTTTAATTCTATTACAAGGAGAACTTTTATCTTGAGTTTCGTTATAAACAACAAGCACAAATTGTATGCTTCAAACGAATCATACTACCCATAAAATCCATTGTTAGTATCAATATTGATCCTTTTCATCGTACGTAGGGTACTCTCTGAAAGATAATGATTTACTAATGGCCTTAAGCGACTTAAGGGAGACTCATTAAGAAGATTTTGCGATATTATCAGGAAAGATATTCAACATAGAAAATTTCTATCTAAAAAATAAATAAAAATAAACTTTATCTATAACAAATATAACTCATAATCAATAAAATAATAACAAAATGATCTTCTCCGAATGGAACGTTTAATTTATTTCTATTGTTTAGGCGGGTTTTTTTTTATTCTTACGAACTTCATCTAAACTATCGAAGAAATAACGAAGCATATTCTGTAATCTGAGTGATGAGGATAATGAAATAGAGGAGAGGTAGGGGAGAGTAAGAGAAAGAGGTAGAAAAGTGATGCTCAACAATTTCACTAACAATAAAATATAATATTACACAACGGTGACTACTATTTTCATTTAGAAACTTTCCTGTGGGTTTAATAAACTTCGCCATAGTCTACAGAAAACGTCGAAAAATTAAACGTTCTGCTATACGCAACCGTCACGTTATACATTTAACGGTTAAACGGCCTTTATGGTAGGAAACATTACAGCGTTCACCGTCGAAGATGGACACACACACAAATACAAATACACACACACACCACAGAAGACGACATAGTGCGCGCGCGTACGCACCTCAGATCCTTGAGCAACTGTACGTTACTTGGGGAAAGCTAATTTCGAAAGTGCATCGTCGAGAAACTGAGAGAGAAAGAGAAAAAGAAAGACTAGATCGAGGAAAGGAACTTTAACATGACCATTTAATAGCAGTTTCCCAACTTTTCTCTTTCGAGTATCCTAATGACGGAAAGATTTTATGCTGCTCGAAAGGGAGACGATGTGGAAGAAAAGAGAAGAAAATACCGACTTGCTTTTCCTCTACTTTGTTTCCGATACTACCCAAAGAAGAGTTTTCTTCTTGAGTTTTCTCAATGTTTCCGTTTTCTACAATTTCAATTCTCTTTTCTCAACGATTTCCTTCAACTTTATCATTTATTATATGAAATCTTTTTATGAAAATAATATTCTATATATAAATTTATACATTCGACATTTTTATTTTTCAAACTAACTCATATCATTAAAAGATAAAAATTGAATCAATAATTAACCTCTTTCGTTATAAATTTATTTAGTAAAAGCACGTAACTAAAGCAATTCTAAACGAGCTTTTACTTGGAATAATTTCTTATTAAAGCATTCAGCAGATTATTATTCTGTACAAAGATGCATGTAAGTTGGGCTATTTAATATGGTGCATACCAGTATTGCTCGGAAAATTTGTCAGTTTAGACGCAAATTACCAGCAACGTGTATAATAACGCGTCATTCGTAATAGTGCAAGAAATTAAATGCTACAAGTCGAGGAAATAAAAAGAAAAAGAAATATCGACTATTATCATCAGCAAGAATTTCATCGGATAGATGTAGTTAGCTTTAGTAATCGCATGTAGGCTGGGTAGGATGTTAGAACCGGTAAGCCGATAATTGGTGCCTGTTCGACTCAGATAAGGTCTCTACACCATCTACTGCAGTCTTACTCTAAGAAACTTCCAGTTAATTACCCCGTATTGCTCGACCATACGATTACACTATATACTTTTTCCATTTCAAACCAATAACCTTTGGACAAGATGAACGAGTTCTCGAACGGTCAGCAGAGTTATTAACACGTAACGAACATCACTTAAACCTTTACAGTACTTTAACTTCGTTTAATCTATTCATTATCTTACAATTAATAAGAAGAATTATTTTCTTCAATAATTAAATAATCAAGTAATTATTTATATAAGGGGTATATATATACGAATGAGTGGTACAATTGAGCGAGAGGTGATTCTAATATGCTCAATTTCACAGAAATGTTTATATTTTCTTTTAAACCACTTGCGCGTGTTTTGCGCTACTATTTAAAATGCGATAGCTGACTGCATCGCACGTTTATTTTAATTACTCCGATAAATTCCTATTGACGTGGTTTATACGTCGCTTACGATTATGAAATAAAAATATATCGACGTAAGTGGTACGTCTTTTCTAGCGTAAGTAGTTAAGATTCTCGCGAATGCAAAAATATATTTGACTAAAAATAATAAACCGTACAATAAATTTTATTCCCTAATGAAATAATTTCATTGAAATAATTACAATTCTAATAATGCAATGATTATAGTTTCAACGATCGGATAACCTTTACACGTAGGATTCGTATATTAATCCAGTACCACAGAAATACGTGCAGATAATTATAGGAACAAAAGCTTACACCGCAGATCAATAGAAAGCTATGTAGATAAATTCATCGGCCCATATGGTGGAACACACACACACACATATATTTTTATTGATTTTATTGATGTTTAAACAGATCTGAGTTATGTTATTTAAATGAAATCATTTATTTTTTTAATGGATACACAGAATGAATAACCTAAACCAATATAGGAATTAATTTATTTTCTACTAGTTTCTCGCTTCATCGTACTTCGATGTTTGAATTTCTTGTGATATCGATTAGAAAGAAGAAAATAAAAAGAAAAAGATAGGGAAAAAAGTAGGGTAAAAAAGTGAGAAAAATTCAAATATTAGCGCAACGTTCTTCAATTTTCCTATTCAAGCTTTACAGTTCTATCCATACCGAATGTATTATTTTTGCCAAATATAGTGTGTACTCTCTTTTATACGTTCACATAGTCGTACATACATATATTAAAGTGTACATGTGTTCACATGCGATAAAATAGAGGCTAGCTTCCAATAGACGCATTTTTAATGCGAACGTTTCCTAGTCGACGCAAATATTTACGAGTCTAGTCGACTCGTAAACAATGAAACCCGAGGGATTGCACGGAGTATGAAAAGACTGATCACTTAAAAGATCTCCCCAGGTAGCAGAAAAATATGTCAGTTTCACCGTAGCTCTACGTTGTATATATGTTCGCATATTTCTTTACGTTTTCCTTCAAGTTTGTTCCAGATACAATAGTGCACGTGTATTACAAGCTTGCAAAAGATATAGGAATGACGTATTTGAACAAAAGCTTCTCAAAGAGACATTTCTAAATTGGATATTTTGAAAGATCGACCGTTTCTTTGTAAAAGAAATGAAAGCGGATAAAAACGAAACGAAAAAAAATAGCCGTCTAGGGAAATTTCGAATGATCGAGTTAAAACTATAGATTTAAAAATCAAATCCAATTTTAATGTTCAAAGGAAAAAAAAAATCGATTGTTCGTTAGGGCCAAGTTATACCAAAACCCAAAAACCCTCGAAAAGAGAATCCATAAAACAATACTTGCATTATACAATTATTATAATTACTAAGCTATAATTCCATTTTATTCTTATCATTGATTTTTCTTTTATAATGTTAATTATACTACTCGCTATAAAAAATAGGTCATTAAGAAATCAATAAACTCGATAGAAATAAAGTTACTTTTCTTTTTCAATACGAATCTTCGAATTAAATTAAATGTGATTTCAGAGATCATTAAGAATTGGTAACCTTTTCTTTTCATAAATCAGGCATAATTGTTTCTATATTTTTTAAACTTTCGATAAAAATTACGATGAAAACAATAAATGGTTCCTAATCAATTACATAATGATATCGTATAAACGATAAAGCATTGTGAGAGAAAAAAAATGAGCAACCACTTAATAAATAGAAAAAAAGAACTGGTATAGATAGAAAGAGAGAAAGAGAAAGAGATAAAGACAAAGAGAAATAGACAGAGATAGATAGATAGATAGAGAGAGAGAGAGGAATAGAATCTCATCTAACGGATCTCATTGGCCATAGCATACACGAACTCGATTAACGAACGCACTTAACGAAGTCGATGATTACGCGTCCGGTGTTAAACCCATTGGAACATCCAGCATCAAACTCGAAACGTTTCCTCTTGAAACGATGCCGAGCTTCTGTTTCGACCGATCCCTCTTCCTACGTGGAATACGAGTATAGAACTCTGCTCATAGGCGGATCTTCCAATCAACACTTCTAAGCGAGTTCCGCAAACTCATTTGCCTGTTTAGTTCGCGAGAGACAAACGAAGACAGATAGTTAGATGAGGAACTAGACAGAGAAAAAGAGAGAGAGAGAGATCGAATAAAGAGTATGAGAGAGGGAATCCATAGTCTCTCTCTCTTTATACATATACATATATATATCTATATCTATATATATATATACACATACATACATAGAGTATGCTTACTAAGCGATGCTAGTAGTGGTCCGGCAAAGATTTGCATTGGTCTCAAGCACACTCCATATGATGAATTTGATCGAGTACGCTCTCGATTCTTGACTCACGACTCTCGAATGCGTTCGATCGATCCGGAAGCTCGTTTTCCTCTTCTCTCTTCTTCCTCACTCTCTTTTGCTTCTCCCAATAGTTTACACGCCAGTTCAAAAACGCTTCCTCTATTAAATGCGAACACAAAAGATTCACAAATAAAGACTTCCCCAAGCGTTATATTAATATATTATAATGGACACTATAATTTTATTTCGTTAAATGGAGATTATCTGAAAGAAGAACGGGAGAGGAAAAAGAATGAATAACAACGAAGTTTATTCTTTAAAAAAATAAATTTCATATTATCTCGCGTTCTATTGTTGAATAAATTACAAAAAAATATCTACGATGAGATAACAGGGATGCTTCAAATCTTGAACAATAACGCCGATGTTTCTTGATGATCTCGTTAGTTGCTTTCATGACTATAATCCTTTCGTAACATTCGCAAGAGAAAATCTTGGTTACTAATTATCTTATTTCAAAATTTTCCTCTATTTCGTACCTTCTTCTTCTTCTTCTGCTTCTTCTTCTTCTCATTTTCACTCTCTATTTTACCACGAATTTCAATTATAACGAGTTAGTGTAATACGTATTATATATAATAATTCCTTACTTCAACTAAAATAGCATTAGAATGAAACTTATTTATTTGCTTTTTAACCACAAGATTAAAACGAAAATCATTATTTCAAAGTTTATAGCAAAGAAAAGCTTTTAAATCTCATGAAGATATTTTTCACCCTGGCGCATTAATTTATTCAATGTAGCGTTTACTCTCATAAAATATTAAAATATAAGGCGATTAAGTATGCATCGAAAGCTTTCACGATAATGCGTCACTGTTTTCGCCAACGCAGCTTTATGAATTTTTCTATAACGTATATTTTTGCGGTGACGTGCATTAAACGTATGACGGGGTAAAAAGTATGAAAAAAGATTTGGAAATAGAAAAATAGAAAACTGGAAGGGAGGGAAGGGAAGGGAGGAGAGAGAGAAAAAAAAAACAAGGAACCAAAGAAAGAAACATGAACGAGCACCTGCAGTATTCAGAAAATGTCGGCGCCATATGCGAAAGGTAATAACAAAAAATGGTAAAGCCACACTGACCGAAACTAAAGGTTCCAGGCAATTAATTTTTCTCGCGGACCCGACCGAGAACGTGCAAGTTCCGATCTATCGAATTGTTGAAAATATCGAGGTCGATCGAGAAACGATCTCAAAGCTTTTAGGATACTACTATTGGAGAAACACACAGATGCAAATACACTCTTCTACACATACTCGCGTTCATTTTATATAGACAACAGCAGCAGCAGCAGCAGCAGCAGCAGACAAACATATAGAATTAGTTCGTATAGGTATTTTACTTAACTTCGTGTATGCAAGGAAGGGACCTACCCACTAACTTGCCAAGATCATTGATATATTTCAAAGTTTACGACTTCCACCAAGTTCGTTTAATATATGAGAAAACTTGGATTGTAAGTTCCTCTCGGTCGACATTCACGCACGTCTTACCTACTTTTATGGGGGTATACGACGTCGTCCTCCTCTGTCGTCGTACTCAGTCGTCTTCCTCGTTTCTACGCTTTCTCAACTCTGTTTCTGTATATTGACCCATCGGCGATAAGGTCCCGATTGAAACGTAAAACGACAAAATGACTGTGTTTCTTACCGAACTCAATGCAAATTCTTTTGTTTACGTTACTATCTCGCTAGAAGAATAAAATAAGAGAAAATATACGAAAAGGTAGGAAAGAAAGAAAGATTTGCTCCTATTTTTATTTTATGGAATCAACAATCAAGCTCATCGATAAAACTCTCACCAATAAAATAAATTTCTTGCTTAAGTAATTATTCTACTTATTTTTTTTTTGTTTTTCGTTTAACTTATATCTTTTTAATCCTCTCCGAATTCATATTCGCTTTGTAGAGATCGAATACGAATCTCGGTGATTTTTCGTTTACTCTCCAACGTAACGTAATAACACGTTAGCGAATACATTATCCCAAACGAAAAAGCAAATCAATGTTTAATAGATCCAAATTAAAGAGAAAACAAAACGATGCACACGATGGACGATGTACGATGTCCTTCCACCAATATGATTTTATCGCTATTCGAGTTCGTTCGCTCCAAGCATAAATCAAAATGAATTCTCGCATGCGTACATATATATGTATATATATCAATGTATATACAAATGTTAATTTCCCATAAACATTCGCGTCACCGTCTATGTATTTTCACTCTAAATATGAAATTTAAAGCCACGGATTCTTCTCAAGTGCTCTTCAAATATGTCGAAATATTCTTTATGAAAATATACGTTAATGTTATTTTGAAAGCTTTGTGATATATTAATGACAAATAACAATATTCGTGGTCATTTCTACATGCTCATTCATCGAGACTAATTAATAATTTTCGATTAATAACTAACGAAATTAATTAAATTAAGCAAAAAATGAAGAAGAAAAAAAGGATTTTCGAATAAACGGTGTAACTAAATCGTACAGAAATTATAACATTTGTATGACAGAAATAAAATTTATATAACGCGCGTTAGGATAATGGAAAATATCCATCGATTGTTTTCCGATGACGTTATTAAAAATCGTTTTTAAAAATAAACCGATATAAAATACAGAATAAATTTTCAAGAGGACAATGAGCTTGAAACAAATGTGATTTCTTACTTTTTTTTATTTATTTTTTTTATTTTTTGAAGCTGGATAAATCGACTAGAAGTTATTGAGAAAGTATACCTGTGTTATCGTAAATTCCTTTTATCAAGGACACGACCAATCGAGCATAATTTATTACATCGATGGACTATGCTTAAGCAAGAGCAGAAAGCGTCGATGACCCGTGAATTAAACCTTTCACAGCTTCCTACTTGTTTTAAAGAATATTCAAGAGATATTGTAAAACGTAAATTATACACCGTTGCAGAGAACCACTTCGGATATTAAATTATCTTATTTTTATATTTAAACCTATTAATATAATTATTTTCAAGTCACAAATATTCGTACATTCTCATTATCAGTTCATTAAATTTATTAAAATATACATTTATTCGTATATATACAGATACACATAATTAAAGATTCTCATTGGATTTAAAATTATACTCTTATATCGATTAGTTTAATTATTTTTCGTTACGAAATAGGTTACTTTCATTAATTATTCATAGAAATGATTTTATAGATGAAGAACGATTTTATTGATTAAATAAATTTTTCTTTAAAAATAAAAGAAAATTTCTGACGAGCTCGAAGTTAGGAAAATAAAAAAAGAAGAAGAAGAAGGATTTAGAATCTCGCTAAAGTTTGGAATTTGTTGTATCAGGAATAGCCTCGAGGCATTTCATTTTCAAAAGTACTATGAGAGAGAAAGAGAGAAAGAGAGACTTGGAAAGAGAAAAGGCAAGCAAGGTCGAGAACGGAAAAGCGCACCGGCTGCGACGACACGAGCATGGCAATCAAGAGGCGCGGCATGTTGATAAATTTTCCGAAACGAGCGTTCGTTTGCACGTGCGCTTGGATTATATTATTCTTTTCTATATTTTTATTTTCCTTTTACGTAACCACAATAGAGACATAAGATGATTTAAGTCTCTCTCTCTCTCTTTCGTCGACCACCACATTTTACAATTTCACATTTAAAATTTCAAAATTCTCTACAAATATAATAAATATCACAATTTTATTTTCATTTGGCCAATATTTTCATTAATTAACGATATTCTGTTAAATAAATATTCATTACATATGTTAACATTTCTCTTCAATATTAATCATTACGTTTTAATATCAAATTACATTTTGCGACATTATCGATAGCTTATATTATTATATTATAATTAAAATTGTAATTAAAAATGTCTTTTAAAATATTAATTTGATATATGCTTATTTAATTCTTATCGGGTTTTATATAAATTTCTATTTATATAATAATAAATTCATTTGATGAATTAATATTCATAAAAATAAACCAAATATGAATAAATGAGAACGAACGAACGAACGAACAAGAATTTTGTAGAATCTCTTTTTTCGAACGAAAACTTTAATTAATAATGAAAATAACCGATAATTCAGAAATAATGCGTTTTAATTATTAACGCTTTGGTTTATAATAACCAAATTTTTTACTAATACATGTTACTTCGTATCTACTGCTTAATATTTTAACTTAATCTACTGCGTTCTTTCAAAGCGATAATTATCGTGTTATGTAAACTCATTAATAGTCCTCTACAAACAATCTTATCGTTCTTATCATACTCGTAACTTGTAAGTACGGTCAGTTTCCTCTTTCAAACGTTTTTTTTTTTTTATTTTTTTTTTTCATGCTTGTTTTTGGCTACGTTTCTTGTTAACAAAGAAAAAGGGATGCAGCAAACTTGATAGCATTGGTAAATTCTTTCAAAGACATACTTTTTCTACGTAGTTTATGGTGATATCAATTTTATGAGAATAATGTAATTCTTCTTCCTCTTTTACGATTGTAATCTTGAAGTTAGACAAAAGGAAGTTATGTTTCTCTATTTTATACCGAAGAAGAAAGAAAGAAAAATCAACAGAATCAAATAAGAATATTGTTAACATAAAATTCATAATTTCTGCAATAAACTTTGCTTACGTTTGAAATTTCTAGGATATTCCTTATCTGGAAACTATTCAAGTGGCATTAACCAGAGAGACATATCTACCACTATGTCTCGCTGAGCGATATTTCGATAGAAACAAGGAATTCAGCATCCGGCATTCGGTTATCACGTTAAGCGTAGGATGGGTGCAACCAATGAACGAAATCTTTAAACTTGAGCATCGTGATACCCTGATCACTGTTGTTACGTCGAGCAAGGGAATGTCTACGCTTGAAATAGCTCGAAATTTCGAGAAATTAATCCTACCAAACCAAAGTTTAATAATATTACTTATTTGGTAAACTCATTACTATCGATATAAAAAATTAAATGGAAAATAACAAATTGCAATATTTCAATCAAATATTTTTTAATATTGATTTGACCATTCATTTGAAATACCACAAAATTTGCAAATACTTTTAATTAAAAAACTGACAATTTTTATATACATATTAATCGATGATATTTTATTGTAAAAATATAGAATCAAGCACCTGCATGATGCCAAATAAAATTGATATTCGTGAAAAAGAAGTAACGTTTCAATTTTTTCACGAATTCTATAGAAATGTTAACTATTAATTTAAAATATTGATTAAAAATTGTTCAAAATTCTGACCTAATAAATACAAGCCAATACAAATCAATGACAAATCAACAAAAAGAACTAAAAATAAAATATAAATAGTTTATAGAACGAACATCCAATTATAAAAGAAAATATGCGAAATCGTCAATACATCAATTAAAACTTTTCACTTTTCCGACTCGTTCAAACGTCACGAAGCCTGTTGATTTTCAACTTTAAGAAAGTAAGTACTTACGAAGCAAGATTTATAAAAAAATATCTTTACTATTGGACGATGGAACAAAAAAGGATAAAACAGAAAACTTATTGGTGTGCAAAACGTAAATTGCAAAAGAGTTGGTTTGCCAACTTTCTTTAACCATTGTCCCGGGTCGTCGAGTACTCGACGACGGTCCGGGTTCCTTTGTTCCTAGTAATTAACAAACTTCCTTCAACATTAGGAAATGTGCTCGCTAATGTAGAGAAAGGTCTCACTTACTCCTACTTTTTTTAATGTCTTCCTTTTCTTCAATCGATGAAAAAAAAAAAAAAGAAAGAAATTCACATCGAAAACTGTGATCTTGATTGATCGTCTCATGTTACAAACGAATGCGAAACTATAATAGTGAAAAGATTATTAATTAAAAACTTCAATCGATTTCTTTCGCTTCTTTCTCCTTTCATAAGATTAAACGTTCATTCTTTAATCGTTTTTGAACGAAGAATCAAACGTGAAATTATATAAGAAAGAATGATGAACGACGAACGCCTTTATCAAGGACCAAGAAACCTTGAAGTGGACACTTAAATATACAAAGAAATCCATTTCTCGAGAAACCTTCGTTACTTTTTCTAGCCACGAGATTTCGTACAAAGGATTCAAAAAAAAACAAAGAACTTTGTTAAACACAGAATCTCGATGATTGAGTAAACAGTTCTCTTCCTATCTGAAAACGTTACTACTGCGATTACGAATTTCGTATTTTATTCAATCTTGCGATACTAAATGTATGAGAATAATAAAAGAGAAAATTACCAGAGAGTTTGTTCTTTTTTGTTTTTATTTTTTTTTAAAAGGGACAAATTAACTCAACTCATTAAACTTTGCTTTTGAAAATATTTCATTATTTCTGTTCGACATGGTTTATTTTAGTTTTACAAATTTTTCTTTTACAAATTTTTCTTTTCTTTCCCTATAATAATATGCGTATATTCAGTATCGTATCAACAGTGACGTAACCATCAGTGCATGTAACAACTATTACAATAGTACCCGTTGAAATCGATGAGTATACGTCTCCTCCCGCCTCCCTCCAACCCCCCTCCTGGAAACAGACTGATTGAAATACCTGAAATGAAACGTTCGAGCGCATAAAAGCTCGCTACATTTCATGCATTTCGAGAATTCGCGTTAATAACAGCGATGACGAGTTAGAGCAAAAGGACAGTAACAATTTCAAATTTGAAATGCTGATATTTTGTCGATATTCAATTCTTTCCTCCCATTGCAATTATTGAATATATTTCCGAATTTATATATATATATATATATAGATATATGTACATATCCGAAAATTATAAATTTCAATATAACAAATAACAATTTACTTGTAATAAATATTAAGTAAAATATATTCTCTTTATATAAAAGAAATGTGGCGCCGATCGTAAATGGAATTGAACGTAATTGCGTTACATCGAATGCCAAAAGATAATTCTTGTTTACTTGGGTACCATGTCGTGTATAATCGTTCGAAAAATAACATTAGGTAGTGAATGGAACTAGTCGTAAAACGACTTGTTGAGACACGATCAATCTTCCCACACATAATCACCCTATGACATAGTGTATAACAGTTTATCTTGAAATTGTAGGCTATTTTGAAAGGATAATCAACCCTCCAATAACAGAGTTAATTTATATCCTATTGTATGAAAATATTTATAAACAAGACTTAGAAATAATAAAAATCAAGAAAGTGAAACTCGTGTTACATGGAAAATCGTGTTATACCAAAACTATATTATACGAAAGTTGATAGTACATTTGTCATGATAATATTATTTGTAAGTCGAACTTTTATGGCAAGATTAATCGAATCGAAAATACGATTATTCTGCGATAACTACTCAAATAAATACATTTCGTACATACTCTATTATATATTTACAAATAAGATTATTAAGAATCCATATTACCATGATACGATCGACAATATTATGATACTGAGTCGAATGTATCAAGTAGGGTGATTTCAAAGGATTGGTATCGTGTGTATTGCTGTATATAGGGTCAGGTTATGAATCGATTTATGAATATCAAATGATATGTCGAATGATGGATATCGCGACCTTGCTTTGCAAAATTTCTAACTCAAAAGGAGAGTTTGTTTTGATACATGAAAAAGTTTATTTCGACCAAAATATTTTAATAATGTTTGTACAAATTTATATCGGAAATAATATAATAAGTGTAGGTTCTTTTTTAGGATAATGAAATATTAACAGATATATGTCGAAAAGAAGGAAGAAAAGATGTGTCTAGGGGTTTATTTCTTCTTTTAACCAAAACTATATTTATTAAAATACAAATAACGATTACACGTCTATGCGCTATGGTATCCGTCGCGAGAATGCCTCGCGGTCCTTTTCAAGCGTCTTTCTTCGCTCGCTTGTTTTCCAAGCCCGTTTCGGCTATCGCGGTATCAAATATCGAGATGACGACTATCGGTGTTTATATTATCGATCAACTATTCTAGAAGGGTACGCTTGCTTATTTTATTAACGTAAATACTAACTACGATACTACATAAGTAATATTAAATAAATGAAGCTTTTTTTCCAATATTTGTCCTGATTTAAAAACAAATCAAATTATTTTTAATTATACGAATACAAAGCATAATAAATATATGGTAACTCTCTGTAAGTGTTCAATATAAAACGACCATACATAGTCACACATATAAAAAACATTTTATAACAAAAGAAACTTCATAATTTCACAAATACATTCGCTACGTTCAAATAATGGAAAATTGTTAATAGAATACGTTGAGCGAACTCTATCGTAATAATTAACGATTCAATAGGTACATGTAAATATTGACCCTAAAGTTAAACAACGAATCGTATATTGATAACAAAATTGATTAGATTAATTTCGCTGATAGCCTTGGAGTTCGATAAACAATTAATTCACTGAGATACGAATACAATTTTCCAAGCAAAACGAAAACTAGGAATACGGATTCGATGTGTACACTTTGTCCTTCGTATTTTAACAAATAGAAAGAAATATATGATTCTATAAATGAAACTTTTAAAAACACTTGAGCATAGTTATTATGGAATATTAAATGTACCATCTTTATTTCGTCATAATCTTCTCGCTAAGGGTAGGTACTTAAGTTCAACGTAAAAAGTACGACGCATAAGAAAGGCAAAGTGCAGGGCATAACTTTTTTTTTTGTTCCGCGTCAACGTTAGCCAAAGGAATAATGAAATTCTCCTCACGTTAATGGCTAGGTGGTTATTCGATTTCTCTTAGAAAAGGATCTAAGTAATTCTATTCCCTTATCGCGCACGTATGGAAGGCTTTGTCGAAGGACGATGGATAAATCGATACAACCTAAGAAACTAGAATGTTCCAAATCGAATCTGACGACGAAACACGTTACTATTATTATTCCTAATAAAATTATATTGTATAAAGAGAATAGGGATATTGTGGTCCCTTGTTAATAATTGTAAACCCTCTCCAAAGTTAAAAAAAAAAAATATACATATATTTATAATACTTAACAAAACAAAAAAAAAAGGGTGCGTGAATTTTTGTTCAATAAACGATAAAATAGTTTTTTTTTTCTTTTCAATATCAGTAAAAAATGATTTCTATTTTTGAAATTTATTTGAGAGGAAAAATTTAGGATAAATATTTAGATAAATAATATTTCATATTACGTAGGAAAATCATCCGAGGGAAAATAAATTTAGTTTGGGAAGGGGTTAAGGGAAGGCGGGTGAGTACTCATTCGTTTGTACTATCGCTGGTAGAGTAACGACGATCCCATTAACATGAGCCCGCTTCGAAACTTTCTAAACGCAATCTCCAGCTCTTTGGCCAAGGAGAGAAGATGGTTCATAAAGCTTCCTCTTTATCACTAATGAGAATCGCCCTTGTCATAAATACGTAACACGCTGTTCTGTGCCCGTATACCCGACCACGACCTTAAAGCCGTTGTCTGAAAACTGGGAAATGTGTTTAAACCGCAAAAAGAGTCGTTAACGCAACTAAAAAAAAAATAAAATAAATAAATAAATAAAAATTTTCATTAATATTAAGTTACGTGAATCGTTTTACAAAAAGATTCAAATGAATGAATATTATGCATAATTTTCTCTATAAAAAAAAAAACTAATATTTTAATGATTTATTTATCGAGAGTTAGTTTCGATTTGGCTTCTCCTCTGATGCGGTGATCCACCTATTAAAGATATAAACTTTTTCAATTAAATGCTTCCCCGTAAGTTTTAAATGAGTTAGTAGTACGGCTACCGTCGGTTAGTGGGTGTTGTACTCGGTTACATGCGCACAAATGCATATATAAAAGAAAAAAAAAATGAAGAAGAAGGATCGAAGTATGTGGTGAGTAAAAAAACAGAAGTCCCTAAAAAAACCCTTAGAAATAGACAAACTATTTTTGTATTGTTCAAACAAGAGTATTGGTTTATAGTAAATAGAACAATGTTATTTGTATTATGAGAACAACATTTTCAAAATTATATACTATTATATCAGAATTTATAATATTATATATATAAACACATTAGTATGGACCAACGAAATAAACATTTCTATTTTTATTCTAAAACATTGAGCAGTTAGAGAGAGAAGGGGGAAGAGAAGGAGAAGTCAAGATGTCGCAGCATCGAAAGAACGAGCTCGTAATTGTACTCTGACAATATTTTCGATATTACGATAGAACATCCGATAAATCAACGTTACAATCTGCCTTTAGGTAGATATATCGATGATTTCACGACTAACGAGCTATTGAATTTGAAATATGTATCATCTCTCTGTGACAAGTCGTTGTCGTAGTTATCGACAGAAATGGAGACAAGAGAGAGAGAAAGTGAGAGTGAATGAGAAAGAAAACTCTTTCTCTCGCAAGCATTGAAAATAAGTTAATGAGAAACTATGACGTTACGAAATACCACGTTCCCTTTTATATCATTTTCTTTCTTTTCACCATCACTATTGTAACACTTTGAAAGAGGATTTTCTCCTTATTTTTTCTTTCTATAAGGCTTTAATCGAATAAATCGAATACCTCCTATTTATATGTTACTTTTTTGTAACTAACATCAGTTAAGCGAATGAAATAATCGTTTAGAAATCATTTTCAAAATCGTATTTAAATTTTAAACGGATTTTCCTTGGGAAAATTTTCTATGCGAAGTAATATTATATAAATACCTATATCATTATATAATATCATTTATATTCCACGCACGTATGTTGAAATAATTAAATACCTAGTCATGATTATTAATTAACGCCCTACGGTAATAAAATACTAATCAATTTAATTGATCAATCAACGTTCACCCTTTTCCCTTCTGGCTATTTTCTACAAATTGGTACATTGAATAATATACAGTATTTCGTCGTTATGTTTTTGTTTTTTTTTTTATAAATTTTGGAATAGGAAATTATAATGCAATGGAAAGAGTATAATAACCATTGATACTAGAGAATCATCTATCCAGCAATGGCCTCGGTTGCTATGCTGAGGATATCTTGACACTCTTGACCTTTCGATGAGTCTACATGTATAAATCAAAGCATGCACAAGTCTCTCTCTATCTCTCTCTCTCTCTCTCTCTGTCCCTCTTTCTCTCCCCCCTCTTCCCCTATCTCTCTTCCCTCTCTAATTCCCATGCCTTACTGAGCTATCGAGTCAGACGTGACACGAATTCTACACATGGATACAACTATTATCGGTTCACTTATCGTGATTATTCGAACGGAAAGTGCAAGGAATGACAAAATACTTGTGACTTTGTAATAAAATACTATGAGTGATATTAGAAAATTTAACCGTGTTAATATTCCAATAAATTGAAATTTCTTTGAAAGATATTCAATTAACGCAAGTAGTACTAATGCTAATAATTAAACAAAATCTAAGTAAATGTTATATTTTTATTAATCACAGTTCATTAAATGTCTTTTATTGTTATACTTAATCTTATTAAATTGGGATGAAAATAAATGAAAGGAACGTTTTAAAAAATGATTTAATAATCGTGAAAAAAATAACGGTTCTCTAACGCGTTTAGTTAACTTTTGATAATAATTCAACTAGAAAAATTAGTTAATTTTTCGTATTTGTTGATTTTGTCAAGAAATTACGTAAAACCAAAATAGTAGAGCGCTTTTCTATTCGTCGCATACAAGAAGTTCGTTCGACATTCCTCTTTATGCCAAGAGACAGAGAAAGAGAAAAAAGGTGGACACGTTTGAGGGTTAATCTTCTTGGCACATATTGCGTTGAAGGCGTTTGTGACCACGCGTTATATTGAATAGGAGAAGAAAAAAAAGAAAAAAAGAGAAAAAGAGAAGAAGAGGGAGAGAATTCACGTGCGAGCTTAAAGTGTCGCGTCGCAACACCTTCGCATTTCCATTTGTGGCGAACCAAAGAACTGCCGAGAGGCATGTCGTACCTTTTGAAAACCGGGTCAAGCGTTTCAGATGAAGTATGAAAACTACGGCACGAGTCCCGTCCTACACTGACAAGAGCGACGAGAGAGAGAGAGAGAGAGAAAGAGAGATCTCGCTTTACGCGAAAGACACGAAAAAAACACGCTTGCTTTTCTCCTACTTTGGTTTTGCGACTAACATGAGACAATGCGTGTCTCGACGACACCAAAGAAAATCTTATTTTTAATCTTCCATTTCGTCACGAAAACATGTTTCTTTAATTTTTTTTCTAAAATCCTATTATTTCATTTATCATTTAGATCTCAACGAGATTTTATTTTCTAAAATCACGCGAAGTCCTGTTGACAGATAGGTACGCATGACGTTTTATATCAAACTTCTATGAAATAACGAAATATGAGAGAACAAAAATGGGATTTAATCTCTTTCCTTTTTTTTTTCTTTATTTATTTATTTTTTTTTTTTCGTAATCATTTTTCAATCCCCGTAACCCAAATCCACTCATCACTCTGTCTGTATCTATCATATTTTTTTTTTTTTTGCTTTCTGTCATTCTTCTTTCAGTTTTCTCGTAAGTAGTACGAGTCGACGATAAGAAAGACCGTAGTGTGGCGCCGAAGTAGATAAAACTAGTTTGTACGTTGCCACGAGAACGTTTTATCGAGTCATCAAGAGCTAGCAAAAGATCGGTCGGAAAGAAATGCTGAATGAGGAAAAGAAGAAGAAGAAAAAGAACAGAAAGAGAGAAATATCATGTACGTACAGAAGGTAAAGATGGTGGGCAACGTGTGGTCAGATCAAAGAAACCGCAAGCGACCTCGATTTTACCTTAGCGCACTTAACCTTTCCAGGTCTTTTTCTACTAACGTAACAGCATCAAACGTTCACTTCCGTCACCAATAGTTTTACCCACTCGTACCTTCTGCTATCCAATATCCATAGAGACTTTCTCAAAACATACATAATACATAAACAACAGTTTCGTCTATATACCAGTTTTCTGTTTTCCATCTAAATCGTTCTCTTAGGATTTCGATTTTACACGGAAATACTACTAGTATTGAAATAAATGTATCAAATATAGATCCAAGAATGAAATATACAATCTCACACACACAAATCAAATTTTAAAATATATTATTTATTTTATTCTATATTAAATAAAATTGATAAACATTTAAATGGAGCAATTTAATTCAAATTTTAGTTTGCAGATCTAACGAAAAGTATCGCGAACGGTTGAGAGATTTCTAAAAAACATAAAATCAATATCGTAACTGATTTACATATACATTTAGTTATCCTATCCATATAACGATTCACGTTTTGCTCATATAAAACTGGTCTTATTCTAAGATGATGCAACGGAAAGTAATACTGAAAAACTACGAGGTGAGAGAATCGAACGCGACGAGGAAACTGAGGATAACAAAACATCGGATCTTCAGCTTTAAAAAGAGAAAACAGTCGAAAAAAAAACACACGAAACAAGGATGGGCTCTCGTTTTATAAATACAGAGGAGAGACAAACACACATATATACATTCAAACGACTACTTTCTCTCTCTTTCTCTCTCTCTCTCTTTTATATATATCTTTCTCTTGTTTTTTCAAGGATTGCACGGTACTCGTGATCTTAAAATAGGATCGTGAACGGAATCGGATCGAGAAAGAATTACAAATGTCTACTTTTTATTTTATAAGTTTTCTATGTTTTCAGTTCTCTCGAATGTTATCGTTCCTCTTAAATTTATATCGTTCCAATAATCGGTTCCTTTCTAAAAATACAATTTCTAAATAATTTCGTATGGTTATTGTAAAATATCAAAGTTGATTGATTTGTCGATAAAAAAAAAACTCGAAAAAAAAAAAGAAAATAAATTCATTCGATATCCAATGTGTGTATATGTGTGTGTGTGTGATTCCAATTAAGTAACTTTAAATAAATATCGACACGAGTTCTCGTCAATTGTTTTATCCGTTCTGGAAATTATATATTATATTTAAAAAAAAAGTAAAAAAACGAGAGAAAAAAAATGATTAAATTTTAGCTGGATACGGTAAAAACACGAGGAAGAGGGGAAAAAAAATCGAGGTAAAATTTTCTTTTTTAATCCGAATACTCGAGCGGCACTGCGTAACGTCAACATATCACACCCTACAAAAGCGAGCAATGCGTCCATCAACCTATTTTTCATCCTTCCCTACCCGTTTGAAAAATACCTCAATGACAAGAAAATCTGACGCGGGAAAAAAGGGTCGACAAAAATTTCAGGCGTTCGATTTTTCGCAACAAAAATGAATTCTATATACTATGCTTGTTACGCGCTCATTTTTATTATACGATAACAATTTTGCATATTAACAATGTCGTATAGTTCTAATCAACAAATATCTTTTTTTTCTTCCCAATTTTTTTTTAATCGTTACAAATTTTTCCATGTATTTTAATAGAAAATATTTTAATAATTTCAAAAGAGAGAAAAAAAAGGAACGTTGATACGAGTTTAAAAAAAAATTAGAAAAATACGATTTACCGGCGATATTAACGAACGGTAACCTTTTATGCTCGTCCGCGTATTTTTTTTTTCTTTTTTAATACAAATTCTTTTTAATACAAAATTTTAAAGTAAAGGTATACGTAGGATGATAAATTACAAAACAAAGGAGAAAAAGTAACGAAACGATATTCAAACGAAATTTCCGAGCATAATTTTTTTTCCCCCGAACTTTCGTTATTTCTTTTTTCTGTTGGTTGTTGTTGTTGTTGTTTTTGTATATACAGACGTCGTGAGAAAGATGAGAAAACCCTTATGCGATAAATTCTAAAGTTATGCGAGCACATATGAAACACAACTACTCTTTCTCTCCTTCTGTTCTCCCCGTCGTCATCACCATTTTAAGTCAGCATAAGACTAGCGCGAAACGTTTATCTAAACGTAAAAGAGAAATGTGTAAAAACAAGCTTTGTTATAAGAGGAGGAAGAAGAAGCAGACCACCGAGAGAAAAAAAGACAATTTTTTATCAAGAAAAGTATGTTACGTCAACGTTCCAGTGAACGTCGCGAACGTTTCAACGTAAGATTTTCATTTTTCACCCGGGGCACTACTACTTTCCCAATTTGACGAATCGTGCGAGTCATACGAGTTAGTTTTTCTATTCGTTTAAACGGTTTTTTATAGTTGTCGGTTGTTAAGTTTTATGTCATCGGAGTGCTAAAATGATAACGCTACCTAAAACAGCACGAGTACATAATCAATTAATCGTACATAAAATGTTTTGTCAAGTGCAATGACAGGTATATATTTTTTAAATTGTCGAAAAAAAAGGAATGAGAGGATGAAAGAGAAAGAGAGAAAAATCAAAAAAGAGATTACGAATGAAGTATCCGCTAAATTGGTCAGTGGCGTTCTCGTCTTACGAGCTTCTTAAGATTTAATGAAACGAAAAAACGGAACGTTTAACGAGCGAACAGATAGATCGTAGATTTAATCGATTGCTTTTAAATTTAGGTACGTGCAAGCTTTTAGATGCAGACCGAGAAGCGCAGTCCCGTCGATACCACCGCATTCTGTCACAGAAATACTACATACAAGTTCGCACGTATAGGTACATGTATGTATGTATGTATGTATGTATGTATGTATGTATGTATGTAAGTATGTATGTATGTAGGTAGATAGATAGGGAGGTTGGTAGGTATGTATACGTGTATGTTTGTATGTATGAATGAATGTACATATCTACTAACGCGTGGGAGCTAGAGCATTGCAGCGAGAAGAGCGTCGTCGAATGGTGACGAGCACAGAATCCATTAAAACGAAGTAACGTCGTAGACGAAACCGGACGCGAGAGCAAATCCTCATCTACGTCGTAGCACGGACGTGACTTGGAATAATGAGTTCAACTAGCCTCGGTATATTCGACTGCACAGTAGATACTATCCTTCGATCCTGATGGAAAGAAAATAAGAAAAGTAGATCATTTGTCTTGCCAATAGCAGAATGTATATATAGATATACCTTTATTATATAATCTGAAATGTATGACACGTACATCTTCTAATATAATACAACTTTTTACATATTATATAAAGGTGAGTTGAAAATCTTTAAGCCTTAACAACAACAATAACAAAAACTATCCATAACTTCTAAAAATAAAAATGAGTTCAAGATGAAAAAGAATTATTTCTATGGTTTACTCCAAATTTTTTATCTTACCTATGTAATATATATAATAATAATAATTATAATAATATATTCATCCAATTATTATGGAGATTCCTATTAAGGGCACATTACCTATGACTGTTATTGGTATTTACTATGACAAACAGTTTATAGATTTGCTTTTTAATTATATAAGAATACTGATACAAATTAATGTATTAAATAAATATATGAAAATTATACGAACTGAGATTGAAATATGTTTTTAAATGAAAAACAGCTACGGTTATTTATTTTTCATTTGTAAATCGTTATAATCATATCGCGCAATTAGAATTGTACATTTAAAGAAAGTTTAAAAATGCATGTATCAAATTTAAAGCTATAATAATGGATATTCTTTTGAAAAAAAAATGTTCTCTAACTACAAACGATACCGAAGGCTTAATCCGTAAAAAGAGAAGAGAAGAGAAGAGAATTCCACGAGTCGCGCAACGAGTTACGCGACGAGCGTCGATACGAATTTGAATGGAAACTAATCGTGAAAGGAAAATATAGACACAACTGTGCTCTTGATAACCAACAACGTCTGCCGAGCTCGTTGTCCAAGCCTCTCTTTTTCTCTCTCACTCAACCTCCCTTTCTCGTTTCATTTGAATTCCACACGGAAAAGCCAGGAACGAAGTATGGAACACAGCATGGCATGCACGTATATACACCACGACACGCGCGTTGCACGTTTTGCGTTACGCGTAACACCGTAGAAAAATATTGACCGACATCACGTAACCTGGGTATATATATATGTGTATATATATATATATACATACCTTTTGTGTGTTTGAAATTCAGTCGAATAAAAGTGCACAACGAAAGATCTTGAAAGCAAAAATAACGAAGGCATCATTGTCAAACGAATTACTAGTCATATGTAGCCACGATAAAGAAAGATAGATCGAGATAGAACACAAATAATATCATTCGAATATGTTATATATATCTTTTTGCCACGTATTGAATATTTAAAATTATTTTCTACCGTGTCAAATATATTCTCTAGCATCTATATTTTCGTGAGAAAAACATATTATAAATAGAGTAAAGTTGTTTTCCTTTTATTCTTAATCCAATACATTGTAAATTTAATTATGTCCAATTAAGTATGAAAACAAATGTAAATACGTGTGTAAATTACATTATCACGATAATATTAAAAACTAAATATAAATTTTGACAAGCTCAATTAAACTGTAACTTGCAAAACCATTTTTCTTCCATAAGATGTGATTCTTGATTTAAAATATCATTGTGACCCAGTTAAAAAAAAAAAGAAAAGTTATTATATGAAGATAATAAGAAGAATAATTATTTGACTCGTATGCATAAAAAAGATGAAACGATGTAAAAGGATAGAAATGATAGAAAGATACTTTTCTTACTTGGAAGATTTCATATGTAACTACATAACTTGTACATCTATTTTGTCACGGACTTTGAGTCGAACACAATGCATCTCAGGTATATAATAACCGACACCTCGTTACGAGCACAATCTAGATCCGCAGATTCGCTCTTCTCTCCGAATTTAATAAACCCTCATAGTGAGTAACTCCCAGTGAAGTTTCCGTTCCTTCGGAATAGGGCATAAATTGAACATCATCTACGAAATCGAAGCTCGAAAATCGCTCTGATGTTCGACTAGGTTACTCTATCATTACCAACACTAGGAGATATCTCTCGAAACAAGCTTTTCCACTCATGCAATTAAATATCTCACATATATGTATATAGAAAGAGAGAGAGAACGAATAGACAGAAATAAAAGAGGTGTGATAAATCGAACGGAGGAAACTCGAATTTATTAAATAAAGCTTGTCAGTTTCGGTATTCACTTGTTACTTCTATGAATTAATACGATATAAATAAATCATAAAGTCCCAGAGGAAAATTCAATTTCCTTATCGTTTAACGAATTATCGAGTAATGATAGAAGGAAATATCGTACGGCTTGTGGAAATTAGGACTAATTCGAGATTAAAAAGAGTACTCTTTAAAGTACGAGACGGTTCTCTAGAATTTTCTACGAATTGGTGAACCCTTTTTTACATGATTTCCTTGATCTCTAATCATTGTAACAAAATATTATTATATAGAAAACAATTTTTATTCTTTATAGAGAATATTGGAGAATAAAATGAACGATAAAGATATTTATATAAAATGAGATGTCAATATTACTAAAAAAACAAACAAACAAAGGATCAGTAAACTTGAGAACAATAAAGATTAATTAATCATTTCGATGACGTTGAACGATCTATTATTATTAATCGAAATCGTAGTAATATCCAACTCATTCCTTGTTTACGAGATTCGAATTTATTTCCTTTCTTTGACGAATCATTTTGCCAAGCATAGTTTTCCGTTCTATTTATTATGAAATAAATGAAGAGAAAGAGAGAGAGAAAATATTTCAAATACGTTGACAAGAAAAAAGAACTGATGGTGATCGAAAAAACAATTTATCATACAGCTATCTGAATACAGAATCAGGAAAACCGACCTCGTACATTAAATCGAGATTGAAAAATCTATTTTTATGTTATCAATTTTCTAATATAACCAAATTTCATTACCATTAAACTGTAATGTAACTTTTAGAAATCTGTATCTTTTTTTATCTCCCTTTTACGAGTTTCGACCACTTCTTTACGAAACCTTCCACGGGCTTGACTTTAATGATTTATATAAATTTGTTTCTTTTAGTTTCTCGTTTAGTTCAAAAAGAAATTGGATTAAAGATAATTAACGATTCTACAATAACACTTAAAAGAATGAAAATAAAATCCAATATAATCCTCGATCTTACAAAAATCGTATGAAAAATGACAACTGGGGGGAATCCACTTAAAAACTATATATTAGCTGATAATTTTCCTTGAAAGAGTTTAGAGATAAACGATTTAAGGTTGTCGATATCAGAACACACACCTTGGCCTGTAACATACTTAAAGAAAAATACCGAGGAAGCACTTACAAGAGAGAAAAATATTGCAGTTGTACTAGAACGGCTTCTTCCATGTAACGTGATCGCATTGATAGGATGAAGCTTTTTTATGGCGTATTTGCCAGGGTAGCAAAATTTTCATCGTTTCTAATTCTAAAGATTAGATATCTGAAGGGCAAATTACTTCAGTGGTCGATCGATAAGTTTACATTGTATGGAAGTTTTCAGAGAATTTTCAATTAATATCCTCAACCCGTTGATACGAAAAAAAAATAAAAAAGAAATGAGGTTGTGCATAATTCATGGAAAAAAAATCAAACAATAAAAATCGAATTGTTTAAAAACAAGAAAACACGAAGTACTCTAATAAAAAGAAATAAAAAAAAAAAGAAAATGAAAAAAATAAAAAGATGAAAAGATTTTATTGTGCATAGTTGGATGAAATGTCCGAGGCATACCCAGTAAACTCGTGGAGTTTTCTCCTCGTTTACGCGAATCTCGGACAAACTAGTAGATAACTCCTCGTTTACCGACAAGATAATAAATTGACTCGGACCAATATCGTGATTGAGGTATTTGCCGATAGAATGCAAGGAAGAGAGATAAATGATAATGGAAGGAGAATATGAACCAAATGGATAACTTTGCAAATTATATAAGGGCTTTCTCGAAGGTCTGCCGTTTGTTCGGGTAGACACTTTACATATCTCGATGGATTAATATTGAAAGTCTAAAAAAAAAAAGAAGGAAAAAGAAAACGAGGGAATAATTAAAACTTGCTATCGTTAACAATTATTAATTTATCGACATCAACCCCGAATGTAATCACACTTTAATTGTATATAAATCACAAAATCGATTTTGTGACCTCTTTTCATTTATACATTATAATCTAATCAATTTCAAGGCGAGATAATATATTGAATTGAAATATCATTTATTTCAAACAAGTGGACATTAATAATAAGTTTAAATATATTATGAATAAAAATATCGTATCACAGTCGTAACATCGACGTGTCACTTTTTGAATAATTTCTGCGTTTATCAATCCTTATTTTGAAAGGCAAACACTGTGGAAGGTAATAAACTCGTCTCATGAATTATTCCACGGTTAGAATAGAGAGTAGAGAATAGAGAATAGAGAATAGAGAAGGAAATAATATTGTAAAACAAAAGTAAAGAAAGCGAGAGAGAAAGAGAGAGGAAAGAAAAATCAACCCGATCTCCATTCGAGTTACTACCCATGACGTAATATCAAGAATCAACGTTGACTCCAGTCGACAGGGCCCTCGAGTTCCTATTCGCTGACACATGATTTTCAAGGTAAACAGCGTTTTATCAATTTTCGGTAAGCAAGCAGTCAAGCTTGAAGGCTACGTTGCACGATAGATGATACTTACGATATCTACCGAACATTTGAAAATTTAATCTACGATTGAGAAAAATACAAAAAATGACATAAAATGTACAAATGTAAGCCATTTCCAGATAGAAACTTTATCATTAAGTTAAATAAACAAAACTTTCCCATAGAGTATTTAATTTTCAATTTATCAACAAAATACGCGAGCTCATTGCGATCTGTGTTTCGTCGTAACTTTACGAATCAAAAATTGTTCGAGTTGAAATAATCCCTCCGTAGTCTTCGAGTGAAGAGAGGGGTAAATATATTATTCGTCAAAATAAATTTCTTTAAATTGATTGACGAACTTGAATTGAAAGAAAATAATAAATAAAAGCAATGATCATGAAGATTTTAAAAGTCTGTCCTTACGAAAAGGATTCCAGGTTAAAGGTTGGATCGCACGACTAAGGAAGATCATTCGATCGTTGCTCTGTCAAAGTTAAAGGATTAAGCCGTAGGCGAGAGTGCTCGAAGCCTCTCTCGTATACCCGGATTAACATACTTACGAGGAGGATGTTACGGAACGTTGCGGTCACTGGTTAACCTACGGCTCGAATAGTTTAACTGCTTGCACGAGGACGAGGAGCGCATATGTTCTCGATGACTCCAAAAACCTACCTGCTGCCTTGGTTACCCCCGTTCTTCACCATTCTCGTCACTCTATCCCTACCCTAGTCTCTCTTTATCCCTTAATGTTCCTCAACTAGCTCTTTCTCTAACAGAATGTCTTTATCTCAACGTAATCTACGACCCTACCGACTTAGTTATCCACAGTTGACGACTATTTATCGACCTTCCACTAAAGCGTGTAAAACGTATTAAATCTAAAGTTTTCCTCGTGCGTAAACGAGTTGTTTCGAAACTTCATTTACGCTCTATAACGAGGAATATTCGACGTTTAATCGTTAGGAATGATACTTTCCATTATAACATAGATCCAACTTTATTTACCCTTTAGAATCATTTATATAAATTACTGCGAATATATACTCGGTAGCAATCTTATAGGTACCTAGAAAATAAATAAGTATGTGTAAAACTTCTTCGATGAAATTTGTGACTTTTACGATCGCACAAGTCGTTAAAAGGGCCGTACAGGTTTTCAACGAACAATAGAATGAAAGAGCATTTCACACGACGAATTTGGTGGCACCCAATGACTCGAAAGCAACCGATAATAGGAACCATTTCGCGTTATTGTTCGACGTAGGAACCTCGTCTTTACGATGAAAGTATAATAGGTACTGAACGAACTACTTAGATGAATCTTTAGAATTTACCAGTTGTAATAAAAAAAAATAGAGAAAGATAAGGTTGATGAAATTATTCGTTCAACTGGGAAAGTATCGTACGACGATAGGAAATGCAGAGTTACTTGGAACTGCGGCAAATGTAAGAAATACAGTTCTGGTATCTTCAAAAATATAACCACACGTGTTTTTCCTCTTATTTTCTCTCTCTCTCTCTCTCTACACATATTTGCTAAAACTTTTTCTCCATAGATATACCAAATATACATATTTACTTAGAATTTCTTTAATCAATTATTATTACTCGCTTCAAACTTTTACTTTTTCTTTATTAATTTATTATTCAACATATCGTAGAGTTTATTTTTTTATCCGAATAAATTCTTATTTCTCCATTCCATGAAAATCCTTTTGCAACAAGATAAACGTTTTAAATAAGCTCTTTCTAAACTATGATCCACGAAGCGATTTCTGCTATGCCGAAACGAGGAAAGTAATTAATTTGTAAGAGATTTCACTAAAATTTATCGTGAAATGTTCTCTTACGAGTTTACGAAAATACTTCAAGTAAGAGAGAATAATAAACAAAGGAATTCTATCTACCAGGTTATTAATAATTTTACATTACAAATATTTAAGTCGTAGTACAGTTAGGAACAAATCTATGCCACGCCAGAAAAATATTGAGAAACGCTACTTCAAATAAGAAAATGTTTGGATAGCGAAGTATTCGAATGATAAGAGTTTGGATGCATGGAAGTGTATATATAATACTATATATATATTAAATTGTATATATTATTTTACAGTCTTGAGATCCCACAGACTATCTGTGGTTATCCAAGAGCTTCGGAGTATCCATAAATTCAGCAGCTGCTCGATGTGACTTGCAACACTTTACGTTTTATTATACCGATACTTCGTCGACTGTAGAAAGCTTTCTCCCAACGAAACCTTAATAGAGAACAATAAGAAGATGAAAAAGGGCAGGAAACGTACGGGAAATGGTACTTTTTGCACAGCTCGAACGATCCTTGAGAGGAGTGAAAAAAGAGAAGAAAATGCAACTATTCAGGCCACGTTCGTTCGTCGGTAGATACGATGAAATTTTCCACGAGAGATATCACGAGAAAGAATGTTTCAGAGTCGAACAATGAGAGAGAGAGAGAGAGAGAGAGAGAGTGCAAAATTAGATTCTGAATTTGTTTGCTTGGGTTTTTAATTAAATTGGACTTTAATCAAGCAGTTCTTTCAATATTACCTCATTGTTATTCCATTTATTTATAATAAATAATATATACATATCGAGGAAAGTAAAGTTTATGTTGATAATATAGATAATGAACCTATTTATTTCGTTTATTGATTTATACCAATCACTATTATCTCAATCGACAAATATTCTAATGAAATGAATAAATGAACAAAAATTCGATAACGTTTACTAATTATTTGTCTTGCAAATGACGAACTATGCGAGTGCATACTAATGAAATATTAATGTTTGCATTTGACACATATAAGCTTTACGTAATAGCATACGCATTTACGCTAGTATGTATTTACATTGTACATACGCTATCATAGAGAATAGTAAGCGCATTCTCTTTGTGATAGCAACAAGTAAGAGGAATAAAGGTATCTCCTATTTCCATATTCCGTAGATCAAATTCTGTTCCTACCACGTATCCTCATACTTGGTGCCTACAATAAGCGCATTATTAATATACGAGTTATAACGAGATGCGACGTTAGCGGTAAGTTGCGAAACGTTGGCGGTATACGAAAATGGATGTTGAAGGAAGATTGAGAGGAAGGAATGTAAAAGGAAATAGAGACAGAAATAAAGAGACAGGCATGCAAAAGAGTAAATTTCGTTCAGGAACCAAGGAGAAATTCGTTGCGAAACGAGAAGCTTTACTTGAAAATCTAACGCATAATACATCAAACATCGAAAGAGAGAGAGAGAGAAAGAAAAAACTACGTTTCGTAGTAAGAAAATAAAACAAAAATTTTTATACCCATTTAAGTATCTTTCAAAGAGTTTCGTCCCATCAAAAAACCATTAAGTGATAATTTCGAAACGTATTAATATTCAAGATGAAAGAGAGATTTTCTAAAATAGAATTTTAGACGAAATAGCGAGAAATGCAAGTGGTACGTTATTTTTTTAGTTAAAATAAACAATAATGTACTTGTTTGTTTTTTTATTCGTATTCTTTATTCTCTTTTAAACAAATTTATATTAAATATTATTCAATATTCGTAATCAAAAAGATTTGTAAAAACAGTTAGTTGAATTTAATACAATCAATTTGAAAGAGAAGAGAAATAATGTCAGATAGAAAAAGAGATATTTTACAATTACACCATATTAAACAATTTTGTTTAACTTTTATTATTAACGATTTATGAATATCTTCTTCCAATGCTACCATAAGTTCTCGGTTCAGCATAGGAAATATTAAAAATAAAGAAGAGGAAAAAATACGTGGCTGATGAAACGACTATCATCTCATTTCTCTAACGGAACTGTATATACCGCAAAACAAAGATAGGAAATTGGAGAATCCGATATCCAAATTAAAACTTTTCCCATGAATACTAACACCGATGCTACGAAACTAAAATCGTAGATGAGATTACGGGGTTTTACTATCTTTTATTCTTATTATTCTACATTTCTTATTGTTAGTAGATTTCAATCACCGAATATCGTAATTCCTTCCAAATCTATATATTAGATTGAATCATATGTAACTTCCAATCCAACTAATTGGCTAATACATAAATTAATATACTTTTTACCTAATAGAAAAAGCATTCTCAATGAACGAATTAAATATTATTAATGTTACTATTACACGAAGCAAGGATGAATTATTAGTTTTGGTTTGAATGTTAACAGACAAACAGAAAATCATTATTGTTTTAACGAATACTTATAATCAGTGTTTCAGTACCAAGAGCATAGTGGTGCATATAATTTTGTTCATTAATTCAAGTAAAATAAATATCTGTGATAAAACTAAACAAAACTGGAAGTTTACTTATGACTCGACCTAATATATTGGGTTGGTTGAAAAAAAAGTGTGTTCACTGTATCAGTGAAAGAAGTAAATTTCTGATCAAACTACTTGACTTATCGATCGAAATGCCTTTGTCTATATCGTTACAAACCAAATTGCTGCTGTTACGTTCGACGTATATACTATAACCTATATAAGCGTACGAAGCATGCTACAAATCTCTCGGATTAGAGGCCAGATTTATGGGAATAACGATTATGGGTTACGCTAACAATTTTCATGAATAGATCACCTACTTAAAGAGATCATCGCACGATACAAATTCTTTATTAATCCTTAGATATGACATCGTAATGTAGATAAAAGTTCTAAATTTCTTAAGAAATAAACAAGAAATAGAAAAATTCGAGTCCACTTGTACTATTCAGTGATATAGTCGTAAAAGTAAAAATAAAACAATACCGAATCTTTTAGAGCCAGTTATCACGAATTTATTCATTTATACAAAACGTAAAAAATAGAATTCAATTTAATAATATTTTACAACCATAAGAAAAGGTCATCGTAGATATCTGTATTAAAAGTGTCGAAGGAAATATGACTGTATAAAAAAAAACAATAATAATATAAAAATTCTCGTACTTTTCGTTACATAAATCAAATAATTGTTATTAGTTAGTAACGAAAGTTCACGTCGTACCTGGGTTTTAAAAAGTATCATTTATCTCTATTTATTAAAATTGCATTAACTTTCTTAATTATTTGACATTATAATGCATGGTATATACTACTTACTAATAAATAAATGAATCATCCTCCTCGTTATCGTCAACCCTCATCACAAGCTAACTTACATTTTATTTTTCCCAGTGACAAGTGTCCCTTTGCTAACGATCGATCATGTCGTACTAGAGATAAGCATGAGTACCGTTTCGAAAAGAAATAAAAGAAAATAAAAGAGAAAAAAGGAAAAAAACGAGGAGAAATAATAAGAAGAAGAAAAAGTGAGATAAAAATCGGTGATATTCGAAACCAATTATTGATGTCCAAGAAAATCTCGACTCGGTCGTTCCATGAAAGACCTACTATACACCTACTTATTTTTATACACAGGTGTATACGTGGGTACACATGTTTCGCGAAAAAAGAGACCGATAAATTATCGATTGAAGCTATTAACGAGGATAAAAAGATAATTACTCGTTGAAATCAATCCAGTCGAAAAGCATTTGCTCAAGCAGACGAATTTTTTTTTCACCCATTCGTAATATTTTTCATACTTCTCTCTAATTACCGCAAGTTTACCATTAGGAGTATTAATTAGTATGTAAGTACACGATGATCTCTATCTTTCGCTGATAACGAACAAATTTTTTGTTCATTTTAATCTTAAAACCTACGGTTTGTTACCTGAACTTTATCGTTCTATTTTCGATTTAATCTGAAAACCATCGTTGTTTGTATTTGTTCGTTAAAATGATTAAAAGAAAAAGAAAAAATAGGAACAGATGAATAAAGAAAAAAATAATCGAAGAGAGAAATAAAGAAAGAAATAAAGATGGGGGAGAAATCAAAAGTCGAATAAAAGTTGAAATTACTAGTAACTACGGTTGAGCGCATGCATCAGAAATCGGGATGAGAATTTGTGGGATGTGAATCTGTCTGTGTGTGTGTGTGTGTGTGTGTGTGTGTACATGTGGTGTTTGTGTATATATATATATGAGGAAAAGAGAGAGAGGAGAAAGAGGGAATGGCTTTCTCGCAACTAGAGAGCTTGTGCATATCACCGAGACAATTATCCTGTCGACAGTACGCAGATGGAAACCGCCCCTTGGTAGCTTGAGGCTGTAGATATGGTTTTGTATTAGTAAACATGTATGAACTTGATGCACACCTAAGTTCTAGGTGGTTCTACACTGTAAAGTCAAACCAGTAGATGTATCGATTTTAGAATATTAACATCACTAAAATGTTCCCTTCTCTCTTCATATGTAAATCTTTCTTCACCCCTCACCACTTGTTTTTCCTGTTGAAACGAATATTGCAATCTAATTTCCTTACTATTTCAACATCATTAAAATAATCTAAAGAATTAATATTTTTAATAATTGCCATGAACAATTTTATATTTATTATATAAAATAGTAATATTATATAAAAAAGTTATTTTAACTAAATAAAAAAATATTAAAAGTAAAAGCAATTTCCTTTTTATTTCTAAAAATCGAGAACACATTTTTCTCGAGTGTTCCTAATTCTTGAGAAAAATTCAACAAGAAGAGAACAGGAGAATGCATGTAAGATTGATGAGAGAAGTAGTATAAGTCGAGTATTGATCTTACAGTCTAGTAAAATTGTGCTAGCAATAAACTCGTAATACTGTTTTCATATCTTATCGAAGATAACATTTACAATCTCGCAGTTAGATTACTTTTTTATTTAGTTAAAATAAGTATAGCATTGTATATAATTGAACATTCGATCTATCTTCGTTAAGACTATTTTTTATTTACTATAATATGTTTTATATGATGTATAAATATTGAATGATTTTATTTGAACACTCTGTATATAATATCTTTCTTCGATGAAAATGAATTTATTAAGTGACATAGAGAAGGCAAAGTGCGCGCGCATGTTATTAACTTGAACCTCGAGGGCAAATCCTGAAACTCAATACGATGTAGACGAAATGATTACCTCCCACTCAAGTCCTCGACAAAGTCCTTTTTCAACTAGAGTGATTATTATCTATTATTATATCGAATTTCCATGATGATAATTATGCCTCTGGTAAGACATTACAACTAAGAAGATATTGACAATGAAAACAAAGAGAGATTGAACGACAGGAAGCATACCATGAGACGAATGAGGAATAAGAAACAAAGAAAGAGATAAAATATGTTAATTAAATTATGTTTAAAATAACCTAACCGCAATTTTTTCAGGTATAGACAAAATATTTCTTACGCAACTTATAAAAGACAAATAATTTTGGAATACGCATTACGGCGAAACATATTTATCCCTCAAAGAAAATGTATCTTTTAGTCGATCAATCGACAATTAGAAACATCGATTTGACTTGTATTATTTGAAAAAAAAAATATATACTTTACTAACTAATGGATCGAATAAAATCGTCTTATTCGAACGAAAAAAGGGAACATTTCTTATAGCAAATTCTTCTTTTCACTGGCTCGTAGAAATTTCGTAATCTATCAATGTCGATTAAACGGAAAATAAAAGGAATAGGGAAAGATGGAATTGGGAAATGGTAAGAGAAATAAATAAAAAAGGAAAGGAAAGAACAAAATTCGTAACAAGCTTCATCCTCTTATGAGTGACAGACATGAACTACATGGGAAAGAAAAGAAGAGAAGGGAAGGAAAGAAAGGAAAGGAAAGGAAAGAAAATGAAAGCTCGACGAAATTGTCGATTCTCCGGAGAACGACGAGAGAAGGTGAAATACGTCGTCGTCGTCGTCGTCTGGTAGTCGATAGGATTATGTCGAGAAAACGAATTCTCTTTGCTCGATTGAAACGATAGCGTTTTCTCGTTGATCGTTAGAACGAAGTCCATCGTTCCCGATAATTCTCAAATAAAGTGCTGTTGGTAACCGGATGGTAGAAAAGTGAACAGGATCTTGTACCTACCTAGATACGACGGAATAATTGAATAAGAAATTCCCTGCGGTCGCGTGGGTAAGATCGAACACTCAACTCAAGGAAAAACATCTTCAAGCTCGAACAATATTGGAAATGTAAAATTAAACGGATTTGAGATCGTGTAAAGGTATTTCGATCGATTCTATAGTAGCTACTACTAAACCCTATATCTATCTCTTAGAACTCCGATTCATCCTAATTATCAAGTATCCAGAATAATAAAAAGAAAAAAGGATAGACGAAATTTTGAAACTTGATTTCCACTGGGAATTAATTGAAAAACCATGTTAGAAGACAATGCGAGGAAGATCGCGTGTCTGGTTCGTTTCTTTGTTCAATCGATTCGTTCTTTCCTTCCTTCCTTTTTTTTTTCTTAAATTCTTCAATAAATACTCGTCGAAGTTTATTAATCCCCGATTATTTATTTTACCTTTAAATAGAATAGTTCATTCTTTGCAATAGTATCTTTGAATGAATTAATAAAACATTTTTATTCTGTCATGTTGATTTATTCATTCCCGAGAAAAAGAGATATATAGTTAATATAATAATTTATTAAATGAATGTAATTTGTATCTTTTGTACATATATAAAAATATTATTTAGACATTTAGGCATTTAGGCATTTATCATTTAATAACACTGAAGAAACTCATTAAGACCATATACTACGATAAGAGGATTATCTTTTGTCAAAAGAAGACTTTAAAATGATACTTAACGATAGAAAATCTCTTCTAAGATGAACAAGTTCAATCATTTGTGGTTCATTACTGACTAGCATCAGAGGATATAAAATAAGTATCGAATATCGATTACTTAATCATACGAAGGCTTGGCTAAACTAACGTGAAATGTCTTCTCATCATTTTATTGCATTTGTCATCTGTAAAATAATCATTAATATAATAATTTTTATTACAAATAATTAACTGTAAGCAACATATAATATGATGATATATTTTAAAGATTCTATAAGAAAAAGGTATGAAAATTGTATGTCTAAATTTTATATGAAATTTTGTATGAAAAAAGAAATAAGTATTCGACATCTAGGAATCTTCCCTGTTACCATAACTTTATATGATAGATCGACCTATCGACTTCTCATTCAAAACACACGATTTTCTTCGTCCCAAAAGCACTATTGAAAAGAATAAATTCTATAGAAGCAAGCAACAAATCATAGAAAGAGAGAGAGAATTACAACAAACGAATCTTCAAATAAGCCATTGTTTTCGCCAACTCCTCGAGCAAAATAGAGTTTGTCTCTCTCTCTCTCTCTCTCTCTCTCTCTTTTTCTTTCTAGGACCAAGACTGAGTTAGCTAGGAATTCTACCAATTCGAGAAACTATCGAGTTTTGGTCGAGAACCTTCTGACTACCAAACTTAAAAGGAATTAGATGAAATTTATCAGTAAAATACGACAACTAAATTCGTTAAATAAATCTTTTATTTTCTCTAATCTTAAAAAATACAGATTTATGGGGCGTATTATTTTTTTTACGTTAGAATAATGATAAAAAAAGTACTTTACATTGAATTTCATCGGAAAAAAGAAACCAAAGGATTTATGAAATCTCGAGAAAGAAAGTAGATGATTTAAATGTCTGACACATTTAACATCATTTTTCATAGTACAATTTACCTCATATTAGCTAAGAGCACTGTCAAGTGTTCCTCGCTTTTCTTATGTACTATGATAGGTTCCTGAAACATTACCAACGCAAAAGGACGAACATTTTTCCCTCGAAAAATCGGGTAATATATTTGGCCTTAAGGACGCCACAAACGACATCTCCCTTCACCCTACCCTCTACGTTGTCGAAAATTTATTACAGTGTCTCGAGATGATAAAAAAACAAAAAGAAAATCCATATACCACAAGATCGTTTTTTAAGTGAGCCAGGGAACCAATCGATTAAATTTGTGAAAAATATTGAAATATTGTGTAGGTTAATAATTAATGCCGAAATGTTTATTACTTTATATTTAAATAAATAACATTGCATTAAAATATTTTTTTTACAATGTTTTAAATACTAATAAGAATAAATTATATTTCTTATTGTTAATATTATATAAACTTTTTTTTTTACTGAAAAACTTTGAAATATTTGATATTTAAATAAACAATCACTGCTATATTTTACATCGAAGATTTCGACGATACTTATTGGCAAACCCAATAGTTTCATACTGTAATATGGAAAACTATAAACGTGGGAGAGAAAATAAAAGAAAAATAAGAGAAATTGAAGAAGTCGTGTCAAGAGGATAGACTGGTTGGACTTTAAGCTGATCTGGACCAAAAGCGGAACAAAGTTCGTAGGAGATAAGGTCTCTCGACGAAGCAGCAACAGCAGAAGCCGGATGCTTGGCTCTTTGGCTCTTCCTGCGGGTTATTCCTATCTTTCCTATCACGGATACATCGCGGTCGTTCGATATCTTGTGAATAGAATAAAAGACCAAAACTCTCTTATCTAAATCAAAAATAAATCAGATTCATTGGTTTATTAATAATTTAAATAAAAGCATTAGGTATTTCTATAATTAAATAATATTTCATCAATTACATATAATAATAGTATGAAAAATTACTAGAAAAATATTCTATCGACAGATTATAATTTATAATTGAATTAATAAAAATGAAATAAAATCGTGTTAAACTTTTAATCTTCGTAATAAAAATGGGATGATAAAAGAAATACTCGAGAAGAAAAGTCACTTTCTTTCGAAGCTAACGCGAAGTGTTACAAAGTCGATTTATCATCCTGCTACGTCCAGTGAACGTCTAACTCGACTGACTTTTTCTATGAAAAAGAATTTTGCTTATGTAACATACACATACACATATACATACACACACACATACACACAGAGAGAGAGATAGAGAGAGGGAGTGAGATATACAGTTAGTAAAAATACACAATCGAGATTCAAAGCGAAGTGAAACAGTAAGCTTTAATACGTGTCCTCGTACATCACTCGTTGTACACAATGTCCAATCCTTAATCAATAGCAAGCTGTAACAAGATACAATGTTAACACCCGGGCGTATATTCAACTTATTCGAGCATGTTGTTACAGATACCACCAACTCAGTGATGATATTAAAATGCAAAAGATTACAAATATTCTAAATATTTTCGGTTAAATTTTCTTCAGTTTCAATTCATCTATCTAAGCTACGAACAACAAGGAAACAAATAAAAATATATAATTCAAATAAATTAAATTAAGTTATTGTACCAAATTCCAATCCTTAATAATTTTAAATTTACAATTTGAAGATTTTAATTTATATAAAAGAGTAACTCCATTTTTATTCGGTATTTGATTATATTTCATTGCTAGCTGTTATTTTACACTATTTAAAAATATATTGAAAATTTATTTTAATTTATACGGAATTCTACACGTGGAAGTATTAAAAATTGTATAATGTAAAAGTTGTTCTATGAATTGGTAATATTTACAAAATAAATATTATATTACAAAGTTATAGAATTCGTATTACGTTGAACTAGTTTAATATTACTTTTAAGGTTCGATAGATTTCTGCATAACATCGTTCAATTAAAAACTTTTATATTAATTAGTAAGTGAAGTAAAATTGTAATAAATTTTAAATTCACTTTTTGAAAACGTCAAGTCAAAAGCACAAAATTCACTATGTTTAATTAATGTTAGAATGTCATAACTAGACAAAATACTATAAATGGACATATACATATACAAATATATTATATACTAAATGTACGGATTTAATTGTATCTCTGTATACGTGTTTGTGTATATATATATATATATATATAAGGGAAGGAGAAGCGGCGTATTAAACAATAGATTATGGCGAAACAATGCGCTCGTCTCGCACCGTAGATTCTCCAACCATCCACGTTCAATGTCGCAGCATACATTTGAAAATGTCAGACGGCTTGACATGCCTATAGAACCAAGCGAATCGGCTGGTCCGATGACAGAGTTACGACCCGTGAATTCAAACTTAAGCTGCAAATCGATACATCAATGTATATACCCTTACCACATTTACTGCATTTACCATAAAAAATAAAACACAGTTAACAGTTATCATGTAATAATCATACAGAATATTCTTTTCTTTTTTAATCTGTTTATTTCGATAATAACAACCCAATATTAACATTTTATTTCAATGTGTCATCTTCTTTATACTTTCTATATTTTAACATGAAAATAATAATCGATTTTCTTTAACCCGGTATAATTAAAACCATAATTTTTTCTGCGGACAAGGCGAAAAATTGGATTATAGAGAGTTTAGTGTAGTAAGGTCGGTCGATAAATAAGTAGTTGCCAATAATTGTACAGTTTACTCTAACTCTGTGTACACGTACACAATCTGGAAATGGAAGAGAGAATTATCTGGTAATCCGTAGTGGCTCCTGATAAATCACTAAAGTTTGTAGAAGGTAATCGGAGGCATCGATTAAAAGAGCCATTAAAGAGCCAACTTTGGATCTCTTATTTACCTGCGTGCATCGTCTTCAGAGGCTCCTACTTTGTAATACCTCCGGAATATATATGCGCAAAGTTTAGAATTATTAGTATTCCAAAGTAGTAAGAAAGAAAAAAAAAGAACTAACTATTCTTGTTACTCGTTAACGTGGTATTTTCTTTTTTTGTCTCTAAATAACCCATCGAATATACTTCTAATTTCCGAGTTAAACTTGTATTATTAACACGTCTATCATATTTATTGTCTTTGCGAGGAAACTCAACGTGGATGATGATAATCCGCTGGACTCGCTTCGGTGAACGCAACTCGTCGAATAAGACTTCGTGTGTTGTAAATAAAGAGAAAGAGAAAGAGAGATAGAGAGAGAGAGAGAATAAGTCGCTCGACCAAGAGAGTAATTGTTTATATTTGCATGTAATTATTACCGCAAGGCTGGGCAAGAGAGTAATGCTAATACCAAGCAGCACTTTCTAGAGTGGATGCTGCTCGTTAGCATCGTTAGCAATGAAAAAAACAAGATGGAAAGGAGGGTAAAAATGTATCGCAGTAACCGTGGAATTGGAGCAACGAATGACGCGCCGGATGCTGAGAAAAGATGCCGATGATCTTGCACTCTTTGCTTTACAAATTTATCGAATGTCGTGGCAATATGATTACGTATCGAAATTCTGGAAGAGATTGTATAACACTTGAAATATTCCTACCATTTCTACCAACTTCTCGATTCTATTTCTACTTCGATTTCTTAATTGTATCGAATAAAAGAAATTTTACATAAAAAAGCAAATAAAAACATAATATAGTGCAATTATTATAAATATTCTAAATAATTGTATATTAATCCTTATCGGTTATAAGTAACCTCTCACGTTGACAACAGTACTTTGTTGGCTGTTTTAAAAAATATCGTACATTAAAAACTTATAAATAATTATTTGAACCTGATATATGTGTAAAATAAATCAAAGTAAATAATTTCTAAGAAAAATATTATTCTTACAAAACTGAAATTTTTGATTACATATTTACCAGAACCAGTTACAACCTAGTGAGAGTATCACGTATAAAAAGCTAGCGACCAATGAGGGTTAATTTTAAATTTATAATATTTTTCCTTACTTCTTAAAGAAATAATTTTCTACTCGTCGGATTATTATCTTAACCGAAATGTATTATTTCGATAAAGAATTCTGAAAGAGAAAAGCTTTTACACGTTACCTTTTGACGACAAGTTTTCTTTTTTCCGTAACTTTAAATAGACTGACTTGTCCTCCAAAAAGATAAATATATATATATATTCGCAAAATTGCTTAGAGCGTTAGTTGGTATTTATATTTTTATTCTCAACGTCGCAGTACGTGATATATGAAAAAACAAATATTTTTTTATCTTTTCGAGATATCGTATATACGGTAAATGCAATATTTATTTATCGACTCGAAAAAAGAATCAATAAGTGATTTCCTTGTTATTTATATCAAGTGTCAAAAACATTTAAAAACAATGTAAATTAAACAGTTTTTAACAGTTTAACGAGATACCCTTGTACCAGATGGAAAAAACAAAAAAAATTAAATTTTATTCCATCGTATAAAAAATTAAGTTACATTTGGAAATGTAGATACATTTCGATATAAGAACAAATAACTGTATCGAAAAGGTGACTTTTATCGACTTTTATCGACTTTTATCGACTTAAGAAATATAACAAAGGAAACGGATAAAAAGCATTTGAAAAGCTTATCATCGTGACCATACAAAGAGAACTTTCCAAACTTCTCGATAAAAGAACGTCACGAACGAAAACTCCGAGCTTCGTTTTGTACGTGATCGTTGGAGGTATATTTATTTTTCTATTAGAGAAAAATCAGATTACCGTTAATCGATCTAATGGAGAGACAACATTCACCACGAGACAGTCCAACCGCGAAAGACGATAAACGGCCACTATCCGACACCAACCGCTATCACCCTGTTTCCCTGATCCATCTCGATTCTATCCTGAATGCATATGCATGTGCACAAAGATACGTTTGCAAACGCATATATATGCATATGTATATGTGTATAGTTTGAGTAGGCACAAATATACATATATATATATACTTACAGATATTCATATGCATATACGCATATCGGGTGTGTCATTTAATTGCCAAAACTACGTCTTGAAATAAAATGATATTAAATAACAAATAAAAATATTTAACGCGTACGTAAATTATATTATACAATGTTATCAACATTTATAGTATACCTTCAAAAATTGTTATTTACATACAGAGATACATTATTAAACTTCTATAAATATAATTTATAGTACAACTATTTTAAATACGTAATAAATATAATAACAATATATTACAATATACTATTATTTGTCTATACAATTTTTTTTTTATACAAAAGTACAAAATACGAACGAGTAGTGGCATAGATACGATTTAAAACTATTATTTTATATATCAGGTTGGTGGAAAAAAGATGTCGGATTTTCCCATTGAATCGTAATCAATAATTCAACATCTTTTTTCCACCAAGCAAATATTTCTTTTTCTACAATAAAATGAAAAAAATACTTAAAACAAATAAAAAGATCAAAAAGTTCATCTTCGATGATTCACACCCGGTAGATGAAATATCCTATCCGAACAGACGCATATCAAGAGCATCGACCATAGAATACGTTCTATGTTCTACAGAGAGTAAAATTGTCTCGCGAGTCTAGTTTCACCCCTTAACCACCCTTGCAAATACGAGTGCGCATGCCTGTGTTTATTCCCACAAAATACGTCGATCGAGCGTATCGGTCGCGATGCGTACGTATATACAAGCCGGCTACTCGTTTCTACGCATGTACGACACATTATGTATACCTAAATACATACATAGATAACTTACATGGAAAGATATATATATATATATACATATATACACACACACATACAAGTTGGACGAGGGGGACGAACTGAATTAGAATGGGCGCTTGAGCTCACCCTTTCCCAAGGGTTGCCTCTAATTAGGGTTTGTCACGGGTTTACCGCCTCGTCCAAGCTACTTAAATATTAATGTCGAACATGCACGAATAACATACTCGTTGTTCGATAGAACTCGAAACACATACACACGCGCGTGACCATCGGTGATGGTACGTCGTATGCACTTTAATGAAATCAATGATTCCGAATCCTCTTGAATTCCGATGATAATTATCACCATAATTAGCTTCCTCACAGTTGATACTAACCAAAGAATGAATTTATCGTTTAACATAAATCAAACGTTTCTAGTTATAATTAATAATTCTAAAGAATAAGGTATTCATGGACAGATAAGTGAAAAATTATTAATTAGTTAAATAAACTATCGTTTACACGCGTTATTATTATTACTAGTTGACATACTGTGGATTTACTCTGGAAGCTCGATAACTCATTCGATTGTTATCGTAGACAATGTAATTGTTTAGATAAGATTCTCTACAAACCAAGAGCTTTTACGTAATCGCATGATTATGTGTTTCTCTCTCTCTCTATCTATCTATCTATATATCTATCCTATCTATCTACCTACCTATCTATCTATCTCTCTCTCTGGTCTTAAATGAATTTACCTGCTTTCAATAATGGTATGAGTCTATCAACGCTTCAAGTGTTCAGTATTACGGTATGTATAAAATAATATCTGATACATAGATACATATTTTAATATTGAACTAAATTATTCAGAAAACCCACAGATTGATAAGCAATTTGTTAAACGTAATAAAAAATTCATATTTGCAAAAAAAAAAATAATAATATTAAATCAATAGTTTTATATTAGGTTTATAAAAATATATAAAAAAAAAAATAAATAATACATAATTATATATATAATTATATAAATAATATTCAAATTTCCAAACTAAATTAACTTAATTTCAGTTTATTGAAAATCAATAATTATTTTGCATAATTTACATTAGACCAATTCTGTAAACGAGTATTGCAATAATTTATATTTTCATTAAAAACACTCCATCTGTCTGTAGCGTTTGCTTGGAAACTGTGAGAACGACAGTGAACAAAGGAAGAGACTATAAGATCCATCATTTCAGATGGTTTTCTATGCATTCCATTTTTCCTACATTGTATATCAAAGTGAATCGTATCAATGTTACTGTTAAACTACCCAGTTAACACAACTGCTTCCATCTGCTGCTAGTTGGAACACGTTTTCATATCACTTTACCATAGGTGCAGTGGAAAAGCAGTAACCTGTAGTATCTTCCAAAGTTTTGGAGATTACCAGCTGATGGAAAAATAGAAATCAGTAATTTCTATATTAGTGCTTAATTAAAATAAAAAAAGAAAAGTTGTAAAGCAGACAAAAATATTATATTAAAACATCAACTTGTGTTTAAACCTACAATGAATATTTCATATATTCTCGGTCCTCTTTTTTAACATTTCTTCCATAACGAAGTAACTGTTTTCTACTTTACCGACGTACCAACTTAAGAAACCCACAACACCAGTTGCTGGTAACAGATAACGAGAAATCTGCAAATATATTTCTACAAATTCAGAAAGATTGTCTTCACAACAGGCCACGTGCAATCGTCGTCGGTTGTCGAGAGATGCACAACATGTGCATCAATGCGACGTACTTTAATTAAAACCTAAGACGAAAGGAAACTTATGAAATAAACCAAAAGGAGGCCAATTGAATTTCACTTTCACTTTAAGTTAACATACTTTGCTGCTACTTAAACATTTCTTTCTATTTGATAACTTCACAAGTATAATAAACGTGAGAACTAGTTGGTTGGGTGGGTTGGGTATCGATTGAAAACAGCTTATCAAGTAGTAAAAGTAATGAAAGAGCTAAGATCCATATGGATTCAGAAAATTAATTAACGATATCGATTACACGATAAACTCGTTTCAAAAAAAAAAAAAAAAGTAAAGAAAATAATTCGAGGCAACAAACACCAAGGCGTATTCGATGATTCGTATCTTTCGCGCGGTTCGAGAAACACGCATGCGATTTATTCTGTAAAATGAAACCTGAGTCCACCTTTCACGAAAGAAAACCGCAAAGTTGTATCGGAAACGGGAACGACCGGAAATAAATCTTTTTACAAGGATAAGAAACCAAACCTGGCGTCTATGTTATCTCGTTTCTGTTCTCCCCCATCTCCTTCTCCTACAACTCACCCCATATGTCTATTTAAATCGTTCATTAGGTACGTCATATCGGAGAAATTGATCTTTGACAAAGGTCATTGACCGTGAAAAATAATCAGTTTGTGAGTCAAGACCCATAGTGAGTTAATCTCTTGAAATAAAGAACACAAGGTTTTACTTTCATCGTATCTCGTAACACTTTCCTCAGCCTCGTTTTCCGCAAGCTCTTATTTCTTTCTAGAACGAGTAAAAAAGAGAGAGAGAGAGGATGAAAGAGAAAGAAGATCGTCTATTAATCGGAATTTTTAGTCATTAGTTGCTTCGTGAAAAAATGGAGCCTTTTAATTGACATGAACCGAGACTGAAGTTTGGATCATCCAATTTTTCATTTTCAAGCATTATATTTTAAAGATAAAAGGGTTGCTATGACCGACATTATGCTACCCTCCCAACATAACTTTTCTTATCTACTTTAACTTTTATTTTTTTTTTCCTTTTTTATGCTCGTTATCCTTAAGAAGAATCTTCCTTCGTATTCTTCTCAAGGAAACCCAATTATGAACGAACCATCGAATCTTTATGCCAATTTTAACGTCAGACTTAATCTCTAAAGAAAAGATCGAATTAAGAAATAATTATATCATTTTACTTTTCTTTTTTTTATATTATTTATAGATCATTTTTGATAATGCATATATTAAAGATTATTAGGTAATAAGGATACTTTCTTTTTGTTAATAAATAATACACAAAACTTTAAGAAGATTGTCATGAACTTTGAAATATTTTATATAATCTTTTTTTGTAATTAATTTTATTTCCTTGTTTTATAATTTATGATAAATCTTGTTATCGGAATATCAATCAACGTGTTTTGATGATAATTTATTGATAACGTATTCACCGAGTGAATAATTAAATCCAGTATCTCGGTATCCTTGGAAAATGATTTCAAAGCACAAGATATCTCAATTTAAGCTTGTACTTATGTCAGATATATCGCTACAAATGTGCTTATGGTTGTACCTCAACTAGTGCTTTCTCGTGATAGTAGAATGGCACTTAAACGACAGCTATCCCGTGATTGAGATATCTTCGTTGAACATTATACAAGTGATTACCAGTGACAGTATACTGTCTTGGAACAACGATACAATGAGAATCAGTTTATTTGATGCAAATGAATGAATGAACGAACGAACCAACAACAAACTTGTCGGTTCCCATTTGTACCTTATTAAGGCCATTGCTGGTGAACATAATTCTGTCAATAACACAAAGAACACATTGTGTAACCAGCCCTTTTTTTCCCTTTTACAATTAGTTCCAGCACGTTACGAGTATTATCCGTTTGAAAAAAAAAATGTATAGCAACTATTCTGATAGAATTTCTATTGAACTGTACCAATTCAGTTAAATTATCCAGAAACCTACCAACCCTCAAAATTAATTATAGTAAAGTATAAAACCTAAAGTTTTGTGATTATTTATTTATTTCTAAAAATTACCAATTAATAGAACTAATTGCATCATATAATTATTACAATTTCCCGAGTGTATAGTTCAATATTAATCCTATGAATTAAAGAAAACGAAATTTTAATAATAGATCAAATATTTGATTAAATTAAAAAATAATATATAAAATAAGAAGAAATAAAAATATAATTAAGCATACAAAATAGAATTAAAGTTATTTATTTAACAAATGTAAATCTTCATAAACTAAATGAATTCAATTGTACAGATTAATAAAGATCGATAATTGATTCAATTAGGAAAAACACTTAAAATTATTCACGGACGTAACAATTGTCGGGCTATTAAAATTATGAATATTACTTAATGAGTTTTCCAATTAAAAAAAAAAACAATAATAATAATAAAATATAAACATATGCAAAATTGTGATATATCGTAGAAATTATTAACTTGTATAGTAGTATAATCGTAGATTTTCTATTAATAAGAGACAAATAGAATATGAATCGTTAAAGGTTCACCCTTATTATCATCATCACGAGAGTAAATTAAACGTGACGACAATAAATACCAATGGACGTTTTCGAGTTGATTATATTTGGCTTGACGGCAAGTCATATATACGAAGTATTCTCGAAACTCCATAACGAGGCGTATCTACTCATACGAAAAATCGATAAAAATGACGGCGGCGCCGAGTAACGACAGACAGGAGGTCCGACAACAAAAACCTACATTTTTTTTCCACCGTTTTTACCGTCATCGAACAAGGGGGAAAGAGAAAGAGAGAGAAGAGGAGACGAGAAAGTAAGAGAAAGAGATAGGTGAAGGCGTACACCACTAACGCGTAAAAGACCTAACGTAATAAATAAAAAAAAAAATAAAAAATAAGTATTTAAAAACAAACACAAACAGAAGAAAAATAAAAAAATTAAAACAATTAAAAGAAGAAAGGTTAAATTTGCGAACAACCAAAAGAGGATAGGCATTTTTATGAGAAAATGTTTTCATTCGACAACGTTTTCCAGGCCAAAGCTTCCACGAATTTCAACAACAGTTGTAAAAATTACTTTTTCTCTGATCAAATTTAAGAACAACGAGAAATGATTTTTTTTTATACTTTCTCCTTCTATTCGGTATTTGTCCTTTTTAAAAAAAATAATATATATATGTATGTGATAAATGTGTTGAAATGTTAACACATGATGTTTCCATGCATGAACAATAATTATGAAGTAATGTACGATGTAAGAGAACGTTCGTTGTTACAAGATAATCTGAATGACCGATATGTTATCACGTAAATTTATTTACATGGGAGGGAGGGCAGGCCCTTTCTAAATGCACACTTAGAGAACAATAAATTTTCACGAACATCGTCTCGTCATCATCGACATTGCCATGAACACGTTTATCCGATTTTCCCAACCAGATTTATCCAACGAATAAATTTACCAGAAGATGGGAACGGAGTAGGACCAAATGGAGTCCTATGGGATGGATTTGCCATCTATTTAACAATGTTGCACCACGATACACGTGAACGACTAATTTACTTCATTCGTACAAACACTAACGCAAACGCGTGCGCACATAGACACACATAACACACACACACACACAATTAAATATACGATGATAACTTTGAATGTTACTCGAAAGTGTAACTAACGGTTTTTTTCATAAATTTCCAGACAAAAACTTTGGTAAATGATCGCTCTATAACAATAAAATCCATCTTCGTAACTCATAGTCAAATTCGATAATGCATTGCATGGAATTTTATTTTTTTGTTTTGTCTTGTCTCTCTATACACATACACATATCGTATGAATGACATTTACATATGTTTCTCCCAGAGCCCCATATCATCCATTTACCTATGACAGCTATTTTTTAAGCAAACAAGTGTACCATGCTTTTACTGGAAAAAAAAGAGACGAAAAAAAAAGAATGTTATCGATTAAATGAACCCGCGCTTTTAAAAGGTAAAAATTGATCGATACGTGTGAATGCATTTTCTCTTCTATATCACTTCATCCAATGGTTTTTATTAACGATACTACCATACGTTAATTTTATTACATCATATACATATATACATGTATCTGTTATATATCAATACATTTATCCCAGCCATTTATTCGACGTAACTATTACCTAATTTGCATTTTACATCATAAAAACTTCGTTAGCAGGTATCTCATTACCATGAAACGATTTTATTATTATCTTTGGAAAAATCTAGCTTCGACTAAAGTATATACACCTTCTACATTATAATCAATGATTATCTTTCGACGAAGATAAATATTTCATTTACCATTTGTATCTATCTCGTATTCGTTTCTGTTGTTTCAAAGATCGAAAGAAAATAAATAACAAAAATAAAAAAATTCCAAAAATCATAGAAATAAAAATAGAATTAAGGAAATGATCTTTTTTTCGAAATCGAGAAAAGCATCTATCGAAGTAAGAAAATATCTATTTGAAACAAAACGTCGTTGAACGTATTGGAAATAAATATCGATTTTACACGAACGGTGAGCATTGCGTTTGATGTCCACGCGGTTGCACGTACACTACGTTTGTTCGGCCTTGGACGTTTTCCTTGCTTGGAATCGATACAAAAGCGACACGCTACAACGAGTTGGTGTATCCACCACCCACGTCAGAGAACCACGCTCGCGACCTCCATACCTGCTGAGAGGAATATTTTTGTTAGAGAAAACCTACCTATATAACCTCATTCAAGAAACAAAAAAAAAGAAAAGAGAAAAGAAACGGAGAAGAAGAAAAAAACAAGATACAATTTGTAAAACATATATTTTACAACTACGTAACACGTATCCCGATGACAACGACCTGTAGAAAAATAAAACTTTCGATAGCGACAAAACGGCTCGTACGAGAGGATATTAACCCTTCGACACAGCTCATCTATATTTTATTCTTGGCGTTCAGCCAACTGAAAATATCCCTACGCATAGGTACATCAAATATTTATGGTCTATTTGCAACGTTATATTCAAGAATCGCATACATACACGTATATATTCGTTGCTCAAATTTAATTACTATTAAATCCTTGATATTGTGTTTGCATGTATGTATGTGTATATGTGATAAACTGTTTTAATTCATAAAAATTCATTATCATTAATTAAATGGATCTTTACGTAACGTAAAATGTTGTTAATTTTATACCAGGTATAAATAATTCTGTATTTCTATTTCTCTCTTAAAGATTTATTTTGATGCCACTAGGAAAACTCGTCTACAAGATGTAACAGACGTTGCGAAGAAAAACTAAACAACGCTTTATGAAAGTTTCAGACTTGAGCTATATAAATTCTTGAAAAAAAAAAAAAACAAAAAGAAAAGTCCTGACAACGTGTAAAAGTCGTAAGAAATCTGTCCGCACAATGTCGGCAAGCTTGTCCGGAATCCTGGGCAAAAAAGAGTTGCGACAGGTCCCCTTTCCCCACTCTATTCAGAATCCTTTAACGAGAAAATTGAGTGAGAGGTAGAAAATGGAAGAATTTGTGAATGAAGAGTTAAGTAAAGGATAATAAATGAAATTAGATTATTACGTGTAATCTGATAGATTTTTCTTAACGAATCATTTTCTTGTACGAATAATAAACTTGGGATGTATAGAATTATAATTAAAATATCAGCTAGAAATTTGTAGAAAATTATTCTATCTATAAAATTTAGAATTTTTCGAAATGTATAAATCAAATTTATAAATACTTTAGTAAGGAATGGAAAGTAGCTTACAAGTAAAAAAAAATGCGCGTCCTTGTTTAACTAGGACAAGAAATTAATCGGACAATTCTTTAACACCACACCCGGTGACATGTTATTACGTAAATTAATACTTTTTCTTGCTTATCAAATATGTGTAAAGTCATCACGATATCCTAGAATTTCACAATCTTCAATAAAAAACAGAAAGAAAAAAAATATTCTCATTACGATTAAACGTTTATAGTGTCTTATGTATTTTTGAATTTAACTATATCATATTTATCGGATTTTAACTTTGGCCTGAATCTCTGAAAATTTGTTTGAAAACGAGCAATAACAAAAGCATGGAAATAAAAGTGGCTTATAATGAGAAGCACGCGGTTTTAACATATGCATAACATTATAAAATTCAAGCACAAACTCAATGACACTTTAAAAACCTTTCTTCCCCAATCTCGGCCTAGTTATACGTATTTCATCCCTCAAACACTGAATCTATTTCTAAACACGAAATTACCATTAAAAAAAAGACAAAACCACAATATTGTTCAATCTCTGTTAGAGTAGTGTTTGCTCTAAATATTTCCTTTTTTCGTATAATATTAATTAGTATCATGTACTCAATAATATAACATAAAATATATATTACAATTATTTTAATATCACGAAAGTTAAACAACAATTTTTTACATAATTCTATTCTACCCAAATAGAAATAAAATATACACCTACGCGTATATCTATTTATTTACTCTATAAATATTTATTTAAACAATAAACTATATAACAGGTAAAGAAAACAAAACGATACATCATTGAATCTTTATTTTAACAACTGTTAACGTCAGCATGAACAAACCTATCGTAGACAACAAATAAATGAACTTAACACATCTAACGTTATGTTCGAGATACAAACACACACACACACACACACACACACACACAGTGTCTAGATAATTTCACTATACAAACTAACCCCAGCATCAACTTTTCTCGTTCTACTCTACCCGTTTTAACGTGAATAATTTAGTATAAAATTACGTTTTCAATATATGATCTAAGTACACAATGTTTAAACAGTCCCTTAAATTCTAAGGTAGATAAGTGCATATATAATAGTATGTATATCTACATAGACTTGATATCCTCGAATATGATGGTAAAGGGGTTCAGAAGAAAGGGGATGAGGTAAGATGTGTTAAATGCTAGACGATAAAGGTTAAGCTGATCGTAAGCGTTACTTACACTACGTACATATACAAGCAGAAAAAATCGATAGGTCGGTGCATTTTCGACCACACCTTTAAACTCTCTTTCGTTTCTTTTATGATGCTTAGAAAATTTTAAGAGACTCGCTTCTAATGAAAGAGAGAATGGAAGAGAGAGAGAGAAAAGAGAAGATTTTGTGGTCGGGATATAGACGTAGTATCTTTTAAAGTATATATATACACACAGCAGTTATCTCGTCGTCTCATTGAGGGAAGAAAGAAACTGAAGAAGGCGAAGGAGGGCAGTAGGTTTTATCGACTTTTAATTACTTCGCATCGCTTGCTATGAAGAACCGTGGGCTCGACTCTCTTTCTTTCTCTTTCTAACTCACTCACTCACTCACTTACTCACACTCACTCACTCACTCATTCTCTTTTTACTCGTCACACTTTGCATTCGCGTTCATCGTACCACCAAGATTCGGTCGCTCTCTTTATTTCTTTTTTTTTTTTAAACGCGACTCATGCTTGCGAAAAAGTACGTTTAAGGACCATGAGGGAGAGAGTTAATTTTACTTCGACTTCAACTCGAGTAAATGTGAGTATTATAGTTGCCTTCGTATTCTACACTCTAAGGAAGGAACTTCTTTCTACCTCGACCTTATTAACTGCAATTTGTTTTTTGTTTTCTTTATTAACAATAAGTCTACTAACTAATGTAAATGATGAAAAGAACACGAATTAAAAATCCCGTTAGATACAAGAAATAAAATACTTGTTGATAATATATTTTATACGTTTTGTTAATATTTTTCAAAACTACATTTAGCCCAATTGTTTTTTAGTTTAAAACTAAATTAAAATATGTTTCAGACAAAGTTAAAAATTAAAACAAAGTTAAAATAATACAAAAATATATATGCGTGTATAATCTAAAATATGGAATTTTAAAAATTAATGCAAAGATTGAAAAAGATCATAAATGACTCTTCCTTCTATCTCTTCGAGCATTACGAAATCGAAATTCCGCGAGGTGTCGACATTAGAAGAGTAATTAAGCGTCTCGCGTTGGAAATTGGCTTACTGATCGAGTAGGAAATATTCGCTGAAGTTGGAGAAAAGTTTCGAACGGCCTGTGTCATCTGGGATGCCAGTGAAATACCGAAGGTTTGCCAACGCAGCGGAACTATTTCCTTTTCGTGTTCCGTTCCTCTTCTTAACCTTATTCCCGTTCTTCAAATTCACTCTGGTAAATCGTCGTGCAATGCATATTATATATATATATATATACTATATACTATATACGCACATATATATATACAACGTATGTACGATAATTAAGTGTGTAATACGACAAGAAACATTGAAAAATAATCATTTGTTTAATTACTTTGAGAATCATTTTTTTTTTGTTTTTTATTAGCTTCTAAAGATGTATCAAATAGAAAAAGCATAACTAATTGCGCAGAGAGCAGTATCATCCTTCCCGTTTTTAAATCTATCATCGGTTAAAGTTTAACAACAAGGTTTACCCAAAAAATCTTAAGCTATCTTCCAGAAGGAAGGAATATATTTACCAACGAAGCAATCAGAAAGTAACTTTTCAAAAACGTTTCTAACGGCAGTGAAGCGATATTACGAAAGTGAGCTTTGACTTATGCTTTTGCTCTTTGCTATAAGTTATACCCAAAGCAATATCACTCTTTCAACTAAGTGAACTTCTCTTTTCGAAGCAAAATTTTTCAAAATGATTTACGTTCGTAAAATAAATAATATACAACATATATCTAAAATATTATTTACAGATACAGTGACACTTTCAAGTATACATTCTTCAACATACGCATTTGTACCTGTTAGAATATCTATCATGTATGTATGTGTATGTGTGTGTGTTTATGTAAATATTAGAAATATTATAAACAAGATTTAACAACGAACACTTCTTTAAGTGTTATCTCGTTTACGATATTAATATCCAACATCGATCCTCGTTGTTCTTAATTAAAAGAGCATCATAAAAAATAAATGAATACATATGGAACATTGGAGATACGGATTTCGTATTACCAGATTTATAGGAATAATCGTCTCGGTTTTATTTATTGTCACACGAGGGAACACTTTATCGATTAACCTAAATAACAACATTTTCCGACACACTCCATGTGATGATAATTATATGCCAGATAATTATCCTATTTGTGATTGATAAGCACGTGAACTCCGAATGTTTAGAAGTAATTGAAACTATTGTATAAACGCTCAATTATCCAAATAATTAAGTTAATTAGAATTAGTTAATTAGAATTATTTGAATACGAATTGAATGAATAAAACCTTGAAAATAGATTAAACATTTGGAAATATTTTTCCCCGTAACGATATTAAATTAGTTTTGCGATTACTTGAAGAATAAGAGAAAGAAAAAAAGAGAGAGAGAGAGAGAGAGAGAATATAAAAAAAGCAAGAAGAAAGTATCGTAATTTCCTTTATTCTTTTATATCTTTCTTCGTTTGTACTTTCGTATCTCATATTTTAATCTTCTCCCGTTCTATGTACTTTTCTAAAAATCAAAGAATAGAGGTAAAGAATAAAGACGGGAAAGCTTCGAAGAATATCCAAGCACACGGGATACTCTTTAAAATAATATTTGCAAGGTCACGATAAACCTATGTGAAGAATATTCTGACTATATTTTAGATCCGATGGTGTAGAAAATATGGATTCTAAGTGGATCTCTCATGTATACTATAGAATATTGTTCACAAGTAATAATACACTAAAATCATATTTCACTAACTAATAATTAATAGTAAACATATTTCTAAAGTATTAGATACTTAAATAACTACGTATACTGATGTACCTCCTACGCGTACAATTTAGTGTCAATGTACTTGGATAGGATAATTAGCTTTCACAACCATTTGAGAGTAATACAAATTCCTGAATAGCTAGGAGAATATTAACGGCAAATATATATGTATATGTATGCATGTGCATACATATATTTATGTAACGTTAATAGATCGTCAAAATATACGAACGTTTGTTTAAATAATATCGACAAATAAACGTAGGAGAAATACGTTGTTGTTTTAAGGAGAGGAAACACATACTCCTGTGTTCCCCTTATCTCAATTAACACTATTCGATGGATCAAATAGCTCGTAATTATCTTTCAATTTCGTTAACTAGTATGATAACAAAGTCGTTCGACGGTTCTTTTTATGATTATCCTATTCTTTTTTTACTTTTTTCCAAAACCAAAAGGAACGAGGCAAAATTCCTGTTTCCTTTTCTCATTCGATTGGATCAAAAGGAAAGTTGGTATTTCGTGTATTCATAAAATCGTTCAAAAGAACGTACTAGGCTCGAGGAAACGAATATACAGATATAAAGTGTATCTCGCGAATGATCTCGTTTCCACTTCGACTCAATGCTCATCCTTCCAACCATCTCCCTCCCCACCTCTTCTCCTAACCCCGATCACCCCTAAACTTGGCATCGTGAGCACCCTCATTAAAAAGTACGCGTTTGACTTGCACTCTCTCTCGTCGGTAGACACAAACTAATATTCCATGAACGTGGCAAATATCGGCCTGAAGTTTTCCAAATGGTCATTAACGTTTTACGAATATGAGATAATCTTTTTCTCTCTCTTAATATACATATACACATAGACATAACTTGTACAATTAATTTTGACATTTTTGATCACTTTTATGGGATAATTAAAAAGAATATTATTTCTGATCAATTGTACGAATTAATGTAATGAATTATTGTATATTGAACCTCGTCACACCTTTTATAGATACTACAGTTCTTTTAATATTATAGAATGTTTTTGCATGTTAATCTTTACTGTCGTCATTTTAATATCTTCTTTGAATTAATTGTTACAGTTAGAAATATTCTTCAACGTATGTTATAATTTATATTTTGTATCATGTCCTCTTCTAATTGTATTTTCTATTTATTTTTTTTTCGTACTAATGGGTTTATCCCGTAAAATAAAATAAAATAAAATGAAATAACTTATATGGGATAAAGGATAAAAAATGAAGAAAAATATGAGGAAAAATACAAATAAAATAAAGACGAGTAAATTTAATGGAAGAAAAAAAAAAGAATTAATTGATAAAAAGTAATACGAATTTTTTCTCTTGATTCCCCTTTTATATTTGAACAAAAAACGAAAGAACAGTTCGATTGATTCATCGACTGGGAATACCACACTAGTCGATAGGTCGATACGTTATGCATCGATGATTAATTATCAGATCCTGCTTCCATACACACCGTGTCATTTCCTCTCTCTCTCTCTCTCTCTCTTTTTCTCTCAATCTCTATATACACACGCACAATTTCCCATATTTATGCTGATAAAACGTATACATACATATTTATATATATATGTATGTTTATAAACACAACATGAGTAGAGATACGCTTTGATTCGTGAATTTCAGCTAAAATTTTGCCCGAGATATTCCGAGGGTGCGTTTTGTGCGAAGGAAATCGACTGTCGGCCCTTATCGACGTGGAAACCCGATAGATACGTTTTCAGCCTTTCAGAATTATTACATGGGTATAGAACACTCAGGAAAATTAAAAATCGACGAGTGATCCGGCAGCATGATCGTCGACGAAAAAGGAGGGATGTTAATGACAAGGCGTGACTCGTAAAAAAAAAAAAGAATAAAGAAAGTTGAATTAGATAGAAAATAAGAAATAAAAAACAACAAGATTATGCTTAAACTGATAAAGCGAAGGAAAAAATCGGTATCTCCCACGTGGACGTTTCGTTGGAATCATAAACTTTCGTCAAATTGTAACTAAAAAGATTCAAGCGGTCACTCGAAAGACGTTCAATCTGTAGAAATGCTTCTGCAAGTTCTTTTTTTTTTCTTTTTTCAATCAGATAGCTTCCTCAAAGTTAGTTCACTTTATTCTCCCTTCTAACTCCACCCCTTCTCACATACTTTACGTTAAAGTATAGAAATCGACATCAGAACCCTTTAAAGTTTCCCTTTCAAACGCGGCTGGTCCCTTCGTGAGGTTGAATAGACTCAGAACAATTTTAATAAAGAATGAACAGAGACGAAAAGGAATTATTTTAATAAAGAATGAACAGAGACGAAGAGGGATTATTTTAATAAAACGTACAATGTTGAGAATCAATTTGAAAATCAGACGCAGGATGGATCTGCGTTCCCATATGCTTTTATATATATATATGCAATATACCTATGTGTATATATCAGGAATTCGTATATAAATATATTTCGCGTAATATTGTACGCACATCAAAATACTCTTGAGAATTTGTTATTTTTCATTCTTCCCATTTTTCCGATATTTAATAAGTGTAGCAATTAATTCGTTGCCTCAATATTAAATTTATCGTATCAAAATCGTCGTATTTTTTTAAAAGATATCCACAGTAATTAAGAATAATTAAGACTATTTCGAACAATAATAAATATATGAATGACTGTTATACTTAATACTTCATTTACTTTATTCCCATTTCAATTCCATTAACTTATATTCTCTTATATCATACCAAACGAAAATTTCTTTTATTCTGCAATTAAAGAAACACTCGTATAAAAAATAAAAAAATTCGATACATAATGAATAGCTGAGATTTTCATTTCCCTCATCTAATAATGAAAAAAAAAAAGAAAAAATATATAAGTATATGTATATATATATTTCAATAACGCGAAAAGTTAATGCTTATCAGATGATTAATTAAGAACACAAATGGAAAGGACAGTGATATAATATTTCTTTCTTTTTATTTTTTTTTTTAACTTTTTATTGACGTCGTATAATGATACGAGGTTTATAAAGTACGTACAGTGAATGAGGTTCATTAATGACAGTGATGAGACGTCGATATGCATGTCGCATATTTATGCACATTGGAGGGAACGGTACTACCTTATGCACTTCAATGCATTGAAAATCGAGAATTCTTCATTATATGCCATTAATGCTTCTCACTGGACATACATCCTACTGTAATACGTATACAGATATATAATTATCTTCACTAGACTCCATTAGTGATCTTGGCATTATTTTCTCTTCTAATATTTAATTTTAAATTATATAATAATTTAAAAGAAAGGGTTTATCCCGTAAAATAAAATAAAATAAATATATATATAAATGAATAATATATACATTAAGTTTATAAAATAACGACCAGAGAATATATATTAAGAAAAATATGCAAGATTTGAATAAAATTACATATTATTCACTTCTCTTTCGTTCTCATTCGAAAGTAAAATCGCGTCAACGTAGTTTAAAGAGTAAAAAGGTAGATGCTATGCTGCTGGTGTAGCAAAATTAAGCTGGACACAGACTCTTCCTCGTGTGAAAATGTTAGTAGCTTTTAATTGCACATATATGTATCTATATATACACATATATGTATACATATATACTCGGTAAGTAAAAGTTGAGAGGAACATTAATCCAAAAGTACTTTTCCTTCTTCGGACAATAGACTCACTTTTTATCTTTCTCAACGTTCCTAGCTGTAATTCCCTAAGAACGTCGAAATTGATCGAAACCGTCCTAACATTTATACCGAACCTTCGTTTTAAATTAATTCAGCACTCAAAGGGCTAATGCATACTCGTTGAAAGTTCGCGGGCAAAGCGAAGCGAAAAAGAAAAAGGATAGAGAGAGAGAGAGAGAGAGAAAGAGAAGCTCTCTTCCGCCTCCGTGAATGGAACTTCCGTGAAAATGGCAATATTCGCTTTATCGATCGCTTTCATTCGACGTGCAACTGAAGTAAAAAAAGGAGACACCGAGAATGAGATTTTCATGGGCAAACCAAACGACGTTTCTTTATCTATTCTATTTTTTATTTTCACTAGTTCCTATTTCTCTCCTTTTCTCTCCCTCTCTTTTTAATATATATAGAGATGTGACAACTCGAAAATAAAAATTGAATAAAAGAAAAGATAATTCTCTCGGTTAACTATTATTTATTATCAACAGTGTGATGATTTTTTTTATGATTACTATTATTATTACTATGATATATTATCAGTCAAAGGTTTATCGATCGAAATACAATGTTCGAGTATTATCTACCGCACAGAGGAACATTAATAGAGATAAGAGAATTTACGATGATAATCTCTGGACAGTCAAACACGAAAGTTCACTGTTGCTTGCCGTTCGGCATAGAAATTCATTTAAATACTCGCTGTATCGTCGAATGATACAGGAAGTCCGGAAGATCCAGCTGGGAACCTTCCTCTCCCGCTATCTAACCATCTGTCTGTGAATATATCTATCTATCTATCTATCTATCTATTCACACATCTATTATACAATTTCTATACAAAGTGAAAGTTTATCAAAATATGATCATAAACGTTTTTTTGATGTGTCGAGTTAAAATTCGAACATAAAAAAAAAGAAAAAAAAAGGAATGTCTTTAACGTCCAAGTTATACGCACGGAAAGGGAAGTCGAAGATTATCTGTAACCTGGTAATTAGGCGATAAGCAACGGAGCAATTAACGAGATTGCTAGCAGCGCATAGAGTTAATTAACGTGGCTCTTTCAGTGGCTGCCCAAGTGGTCGAATCGTCAAGGGCGCGGAATAATTAGACTAGAGGCTTGCCTGCTACGGTGTATATGTGCTTAAGTATATCATCTATCGTCCGTTGAAAAGTTCCAAATCGAATTTGTATATCTATGTATACACGTATATACTTTAAATACCATATATACATATACGTGTATATACATATATACCTTTAAATCACGTGTCTATTAAATAGTTACCGCTCTATTTCTTTTCAATTAGAACAACGAGTATGAAAATATATTTTCATAAAGTTTTCGAGTATGAAAACTTTTGATTCACGAATTTTTCGAACTAGTTTAAAATGGATTTTTCAAAACTCGAGTATGACGACGACGATGATGATGAATTGTTAACACTTTGACTGTCACACCGAAATTACATGTTTCGCTCAGGACGCCACGATAGTATTTTATGGATGCAAGATTTCATAGAAATTAATCTTTCTTTTTCGGTGTTCCAATAAAAATTTCTAATTGTTCAATGATCCACTTTTTATCTCAAAGTATATTCTAATTGGTGATAATGTTATAAATGCGCCAACCGTAAATTTTCATTCAACTTTTACAATTTAAGTAGTTCAAATGCACCCATAGTGTCACAGGAGAAACCCATGGTTGGTCATAAATGACCAACATGGCAGTCAAAGTGTTAAAAAATAAATAAAACAAGTTTTAAAATAAATAATAACGTAGGTCTAGGTAGAAAGTATAATTCCTTCGTACCTTTCCTTTCCTTTCCTTTTCTTTTCTTTTCTTTTTTTTCAAAAGAAATCACGTGTTTGTGATCATTCATTCAGAGGAAAACATCGAGGCGACGAACCGTAAATAACTAAATTTTGTAACTTCCAATTCGATCTTTTATCTATCTATCTCCTTCTTTCTCTTTTCCTATCGTTTTCTCTCCCACGTACGAACTCCCACACTCGTTAACTCACTTCAATGCAATTACAATCGAGTTCTCATCGTATCAAACAGCGCACACCCTTCAAGTACAATTTCAGTTAAAATGGCATAAATCTAGAAAGTATCAAAGAGTCAATATGCCAGATTAACTCAAAAAGAACTTGAAAGAAAAAAAGAAGAAGACTAGAAAATACTTACAAATGCAAACGAGAGATTACTTTCGAAATACTACTACATTTACAACGGTACAACACGTCTGGATATCTGATATCTGATCGATTATTAACTCTCCTGTAAAAATTTACATAAATTTGTATTCTCGATGTGAACAGATATATTACGTATAACCTATGTGGTATACGTGTACGTACATATATATCTATACGTACTATATTTTATGACATATTCCGTTTGCCTTGTAAAACAGCCATGAATACGCAAAATCGATTCCATGGAGTCATTCGATTATTCTCAATCGCTTCTATTCCATTTTCACACCTATGGTAGTAGGCTCGATCGACGAATTTCGAAGATTCGTTCAACGAAAAAGTTCATTTCATTTTATAATGTTTTAGAAAGACGAATCAAAAATTCATAAGGAATTAATATCCCGAACGTGATCAAAAGTAAAAAATGATCTTTATTTAACGGAAGGAATTTTTAACGTTCATTTTATTTCACTGCTTGCACAGTGGCTGGTGAATTTTAAAAAGCTGGAAAGTGATATTTTTCTGCACGAGGCATAAATATTTTTCGTCTAAATTTTAGTCGAGAATTAAAAGAAAAGAAAAGAAGAAAAGACCGATAAGTATCTGCGATTACATACATCATTTTCCAATCGAGATAGCAAGATTATTTTTTATGCGACCTATGTTATAAATACTTTAAAAGTGAAAAATTGTGCTGTTCATGGACTGCAACGACAAACCATTCCAAAGCACTCTTGAGTTATTAGTAAATCAAAAATATTTGTGTGAGGTACTAATGAATTGTATCTACTTTTTAACTCGTTAAATTAATCGATTTGGCAAATGAGCACGTATTAAATCACTAATAAATAAACTTACATTACTTATACGTTATCCATATCTAACAAAAATTCACTGATTAAAAAAATAACTTTATTAGACAAAAAAAATATTGAAAGAAGAAAAATTGCATTTTTTTATAGATCACGTTAAAAGTTATTTTAACACTGTTTGGATTGTTTTAGTAATTCGAATGAATATTAAAATGATAAAATCAATATAAATTAGATTATTTTTGGAACATTTCGATATGAAGAAAGATTAATTCTAAAATAAGAACGGTAGTTAGAGAGACTTGTACTTTTATATTTAACATCATAGCTCGCATTTAGTTGGAAAAAAAAAAAGTCGAAAGAAAAGTCGTGGTAAAGAAAAAAACTATGAAAGCTAGGTTAAAACTAGTAAACTCGTCGTTGCTTTCGTCGTACGAGCGTTTAATGACTTACGAAACACCGGCTGCACACATCTTGCGTGTCTTACATTAACCTCAGCCAGCCACCATCATCTTTTCTTTCTCTAAAACATTTTCTTCTTTATAACATTTTTCCATCTCTCGAGAAGACTATTAAAAGCGCTAAGTAAAAGTTATAAACTTTACACTGACCTTATTTTTTGACCATTAACATTGGTAGGAAAAAAAGAACAACGGTAAAAAGAAAAAAAAATTTTAACTAGTTGGATGCATTATTTAATTCTTTTAATTTTTAATTCCTTGATAACGCTTTTTAATAATTTATTATATTACATTCAATGTAAAAAGATTAGAGATTGAAATAATTTATTTCAAACGTCAGAGTAAACTTCATCTTCTTTTTTCCACAAGTAAAAAATAATAAAAAAAAAAAAAATACTTAAGAAAATATCTTTCCACGTAAGAATAATCATTCCACGACGTAATAACATTTCTAGAATTCATTTTTTTCCTTGGCATCAAAAATACGTGACATAAATATATACTATTTCAAGGTAGAAAAGATTACTTCTTACTCTAATTTATAGTTCAGAGGAAGGAAATGCGCAGCGTATCGAATTAATTTCAAACGGCATTAAGAATTACTCGAAAACTGGGTTAATTTATTTAGTTTTTCTAAGAATTTGTACTATCTTTGCAAATATAACGATGCAAGGGAGATAAAGATGATAAGGAATAGTAGAATCAGTTTAAGTCGTGTGTCAAATATCTATGAAAATAACAAGTACGAGTTCATCCACGTCTGAGCTTCTTCGGCTTAACTTTTGGTGTATATTAAAGTAAGGAACAACAAGAGAAACGTCTCAGTTTACAACGTACGTGGTTTTACGACACGTGACATTTACATCCTATGCCTGTCGAGGTGCAACCGCGTACTAAAATAAGGCGAAGGGAAGAGTGAATATTTGAGAGTAAGAAGAAGAAGAGGAGAAGAGAAGAGGAAAGAAAGAGAGAAGAGAGAGTTAACGTAGACCACGAAAGTCATAAAGTGCAAAGAGCAAGTTGAGCAGCCGAGGAGACAGAAAATTCGTGCCAACTTCTCTCTCATTCTCTTTCTCTTCTTTTTTCCTCTCAACGTTTTCATTCAAGCTTAGAGAAGATTTTAGAACAAGCAAAATCTCCCAAGAAACATAACCAACAGTTAAATCTTTTTCCTCAAAATTTTCATTATCATCATCATCATTTCCTTTCAATCATAATCAAATAATTCCGAATGAAAGAGACAAAGAGAAGGCCAATTTTCAAAAAGAATTATACCAAAAGTTATATGATAACAAAATTGTACGTAAAAGATATATATGTATATTTATTATCTCATTTCTATAAAAAGAAAGAACGACACTAATTACTATTCCACTATAATTTTAAACTCTTAAGTGATTCGCAAATTACAGTTTCAAAATTGTAGATCTACAAGTATTGATTGAAATTCTTCTCAACTTAATTAATACCTAAAATATAAAAAAAAAGTCAAGAGTCTGCATTGTGCTGAAGAATTTATTGTATTAATATTGAAAACAGATGATTGATCGGTGAACAGATGTTGAACGTTTAGAAGGAATAAGTGAGAGAGCTCTATTTAATCTAAAAGATAGATCTCTAGCGTATTTTGACGTTAGTTTTAAGAAACTATGATTCATCTATCTGGTTTATGAATCTATAGAAAAGAGAACAGAACGAAAGAAGTCTTCGTTTTCGAATGAAACCAGCATGGATAATAACCGAAAGTTGCAAAGAGAAAGAGAAAGAGATAAAGAGAGAATGAGAGAATGAAAGAGAGAAAGAGAGAGAGAGAGAGAGAGAGAGAGAGAGAGAGAGAGGAAGATACATAGGTGGAAGAACTCTTCCGTTAGCGAGGAATAGGATCGCATTGAATTGAAACGTGTAATACGTTATACGGCAGACATGTCAGGCAGACAACTGATGCAACACGATGAAAAGTCACGCACAAAAAGCTCGTTGCAGAAGCTTAGGTAAGCTCGCGAGTGTTACCAACCAACCCCGAAATGATCTACGAGAGTATTTTTCTTTTATAAAAGAGAAACGAGTCGTTGATATTTTCCCAATGCTTGCAACCAACCAGCACGATAAATATATATGTTAGAAATTCATTTTATCATACCCTTTCAATTTAATTTTTCTTAATTCCTTTTCCTTTTCACATTTTTATTTATTTATTTATTTATTTATTTATTTATTTATTTATTTTTGTTTCAAACACGAACAACATCGAGGGATAGAGGAAAATATCACGTGCATTTTCCCGCGTATTAAATGAAGAAGCATTTTTCTGTCGTGAATTGAAAGCCGATTGAAAAATATGCTCACGACATTTACTTTTCCTAGACACGTGTTTGCTACTACCCCCTCTAACTCTTATGTTAGTCTCTCTCTCTTTTCACGGTCTTAAGAATTTCTTTGCCTTCGAGATATTTGAGCAAGGTTTAACGAGACTTCCTATACGAACTTTTCGCACGAAAAAATAACTGTGATTTTAAAAGTAATTCTTCGAAAAATAAAAAAAACACGAGGCGTGAATAAGCATATAATTCTTTTTCTTTCTTTTAGTTAGGAAAAAAAAACAAACACTTCAATTACGTTATACCACATCTACGTTGTTTTAAAAATATGAAATAAAAATGGAAAATGCAAATGTTCAAATATGGAAAAAGAAAATTTTCTATTCCCTACCATTTTATTAAGTTACATTATAATATATTATTATTTTTATCAAATATATTACCGCGATAAATAATTCTTCTTTTTTTTTTTGTAACAATAAAATACGCCAGAACTTTGTGAAATGTAAATCCCGCGTTTCATTGAAACGTTTTCCCAGAAAATTCATTTGCTGTATTATACGAAATATAAAATGTAGATAATATTCATTAGACGGGTAAATGATCAAAGCCAATACAAATGAACAACGATGCGTTTGGACGAATTATCAATCGATATAGCGAATTTTAAATCTGAAATTCATCGATCGATCGATCGCCATGAAAAATTACCAACCAAAAGCTCAAACTTCATCATATCTCCATATACTCTTCGACCTATTTTTAATTATAGTTCCTTTGTATTCCTTTATCATTAATTTTGTTTATAATATTCCAATAATCTACAATGCATGTCAATCTATACGATCATAATAATTTCAATTAATTATTGGAGATAAATTATAAAATTTCTTGTAATAATTAACGACCCGTACGTGCGGAAGCATTAATATCTTTCGATTAATCAAACACATATGCGGGAAAATTTATTTCGAATATCTTCGCTGGTGTAAATTAATCACCGTAAAGCAACGGCAACGAAATCAACGAACAAAATTATTAAACAAAAATAAATAAATAAATAAAAGCAATAAAAAAAGTGAAACCATTAAAACACATTAAGGGATTCTTAAAGAATATTGAGAAAATAAAAAAATAAAAATAAAGCGTAAAAGTTAAAGATGGTAATCAAGGAATGTAAATTTCAGTGACCGAAACTTCTTATTCTCTTCTTGATGTCTTTAATTCATGCTCACACGATTTTCTTTCATGGGAGAATTTGAACGCAGCCACGAACGTAGTAGCCTGATTCACTGTACGATTTTACACGAACATCAGCAAGATGCATGCCTTCGTAGTGCTATTAAGGTCTCTCACAGAGCAAAGGTAGGTACAGGAGTCGGTTGATGCTGCGTTACTGTTCCGCTTCTATGCGGCAACGCTATGCTATTCTGCTTGCTCTAATTATCTCTCATGATTCGAGGTTGCTTTTCAATCCTGTTGAAACTTGGTCCGTTGTAGAAGCTATAGAACGAACAAGAGAGAGAAAGGGAGAAAATGAATGAGTGTGTATGTGTGTGAGTGTGTGTGTGCGCGCACAAAGGGGTTGCAAAGGGTAGGAGAAGAAAGATCGAAGAAGCTGACTATCGACGAACGAGAAATTTCTAGACGAAGCTGAACAAGTCCTCTGTACTCTCTAACTGGTATCCTCGCATGAAACCTGCTTTACGATCGCAGAAAACGTGTCCTGAGAATTTATCGGATTCTGAGGTACCCACGAATGGCGACTCTTCTTAAAGTGAACAACGTTTTAGAATTGTGAAAGAAAAGTAAGAGAGAAAGGTAAGGAGTATGATCGAAGATAGGAAGATGGTACAAGTCTAAAGATTTTTCTCCACGAACGGAAACGGAAGTAAAACTTTTCTCCGTTGAGTAAAAGAAAGAGAAAAAGAGGAGAAGGTGAAGATGGGGGAGTGGTAGCGACGAAGAGACTGCCAAGCGAGATAGAATCGAACATTTTGTGGAGCATTACGTGGAATAGCAGAAAAGACAACTCTCTTTCGTACTATCTGGATGCCGATAAAAGAAATTTCATTATCAACTCGATGAAATATCGAATCGCGAAGATAATAAAAATAAGTGAGATCGATAAGCGAAGATTTATATTGAAATAATAAAATCATTTTACATGAGATTATTAATATTACGAGATATTACGATAACAATAAAAAATTTATCTATCATGGTAATATATAAAACTCCTAAATACTTTTTTAATATTTTTATACTAAAAAACACAGGAGGCGCGAATATTTTTCATATTGAAAATATCGACATTAGGTTACCGAGGAAGCTAATATTTCTTGACTCGAAAGAAGCATCGATCTATCTCACGACGTTCTCAAACTATATTTCCTTGTCCGAGAAAATGGGAAAACGAATGAGAAAAGAAAATACGACTTAAAGGTATCTAGAACATCTTTGCTGTTTTTTTTCGCCCGACATTATGCAATCCGAAGAGAATGAATGTCCTGGAAAGATATCGCGTAGAAGTACAATGATTCTCTACACCTTGTCCGGACTTTAATACAAATGAAACTTATCTACGTATATACATGAATATATATATATACACATACGTTTCAACGAAAATAGGAAGAGAAGGAGTTTGAGTTAGAGAGAAAGAGATAAAACAACAAGCAAGTCAGGAGACGTGGTACAAGCCGGTGTGTACGAGGCAAACGCGAATCATTGTCCATCCACGTTTCGCAATGGAAATTCAATTCTCACGAACGACAAATCCAAAAAAACGGTACAAAAGCACAATCAAAAAAAAAATAGGAACTTGGCAAGGTGGAATGAGAAAGTAGAAAAAAGAGAGAAAGAGAGAGAGAGTTCGATTTGTCCAATCGTCGTATCCGTCTATCAAGGTATTTCTACGTTTAAGCTGAGAAACTATGGAAGGAAAAGAAGAAAAAAGATACAACCGAATTCGATAGCTCCTAACGAAACTTCCTACGTTCCTTTTTCCTTTATCCACGAGACAATTCTTTTGAAACGTGACTTTTCTGTCAAACTCTTATCTACGTTTTCTAGTATTACCATTTTTTTTTATAAAAGAAATTCTTTCAATCCTACCCATACTTACGAATTGTTTCAATAATTGCATAATTAATTAAAATTTACGTAAAATTGGATTTATTTTATTACACAATGAAATTCCTCTTTTTTCTATTTCAATTATTCTATGTTACAAGAATAATTAATATTAATCTTTTAAAAGCTACCATCAAATATCACGCTTAAGTTAAACGTGGTATAATATACATGAGAGAACCGATCTATTTTACGATAACATAATAGGTACTGATAATTTAAATGAATACTCTCGAAATAAACGTTAATCGTTAATTAAATTTCTGAATAATATTTCAAAAATATTCTCATCAATGGAAATAGATTATACGCGTTACAATGGTGCATTTTTATTCGAGTTGTCTATCTTTAAAAGAATTATTACGTCAATTAAATAAAATTAATGTTAAACGAGGAATTGCTTTCTTTTATTTTTTTTCTCAATCGTCACTCTTATAACAATTTCTTTCCTCTTACCTCTTATCACGACATTTCAATTCCCCAATTCATTCTTCTGGAATAATCTATAACGAAGCTTTTACCAACATTAATCGAATTTTATCCGTTATATATATATATATATATATATGTAATATAACCATGATCGATCGCGAATACGAGTTAAACTGTAAAACGATTCTCAGTAGTATTAATATCGTTTCTCGTGTAAAAAAAAGAAAAACTAAAAAAGTAAAGAAAGAAACGTAAAATAATATCACGCAAATAAAAAAGGGAACAGATTTGTTACCATCGTAAAAACCCTGACGTACGAGAACTGTTCTTCTTGTGAAAAGTAATAAAAAAATATAAAAAAGAAAAAAACATAAGTAAATATTTAATATACTCTTGAGAGTCGAAATGGATCTCGCCGACCGAATAGGCCGTATCTCTCGAAGGCATTTTAAAAATTGGATAAACCTATACCGAGTGAGAGGCCGCAGCAAGTCGATTTTTTCCATTTCTCTGGGAAAACTAAATGAGCCGAAGCAAAGAGAAAGATATAAGGGTTCACTGGACGAATCTAGGTCAGTTAGGTCAACGTTATAATATGCCAATTTATCTTATATTTCTTTTTGACGATAGAAATGAAAACCTCCATAGAAATCTCCTTAGATTCATTATACACATTCGTACTTATTATAATTATGTTTAATGTTATATATTGCCCTATTTCTATCTATCAATATATATGTATCTATCTTGAAACCCTTACTATTCGTTGCTAATGTCGTTTGAAATACGACATAACAACGTCTCGTTGATTCCCAAAGGTACAGTGGGGGATCAATTTAATACCAGATAAGCGAGTCCTGTTGTACCTTTCCAAGTAACGGATGTCTAACTCGCGTTCTCGCTTTCTGTTAACGAAATCCGTTAGGATTCAAGAATAGTTTATCTCTTTATCTCTCTCTCTCTCTCTCATCCTTTCTATCTCTCATTCTTTCTTTCTTTTACTCTTTCTCCGAGTTCGATCGAAATTCGACGACTTCGTTTGGTAGATCCACCACGACATCTCCTGGATGCACCAAGAGTAGATTGGATTGTATTTGCCCTCGAAAAGTGAAGAACTAAAAAAGGTAAGAGAGAAAGAGAGAGAGAGAAAATGAGTCGACGACTTTATTTACGGTCCTGCGTCTTTTCTTCCCTTTCTTCATTGCGTTGCAGCTATGCGGAGAAGGAAATAAAAGGGACGAGGAAGGGAGGATAAAATTCAACGAGAAAATTGAACGTCTTCTAACCGTTGAATTTATAGTAATGTCTAAATATCGATCAAGTAACGTTATTCATTCTTCGATGAAAAGTAACATTTCAAAGACGTTTAGCTTAACCTTTAGTTAAATTAAAATTATCGATATTGTGTTATAAACTAACTAACTTGCTGCCGATCTTGATCTTCTCTGTCACTCTCTGTCTGATGAAAATCCTTTTGCTCTTGCTCGCGACTAAAACTTTCTTCTTTGTGTTCGTTATGTGCATGTATTATTATATACGTGTTAGTCTCTCATTCCTATACTTTATAATATACACATATATATATATGTCTTTTTCATTTTACTCTAAAGCCATACTTACTCATAAATTCTCATTAAAGTTATGCCGGTGCGAAATTACATCGGTGGTAATGCGTGTACACGTGGACGTCCTGCATTTTTTGTTAAAATGATAAAGTAGAATGTATCTTTTAATCGTACGTCTTTCTCTCTCTTTCTCTTTCTCTCTCTCTCTCACTTTTTCTCTTTTTATTTATATAAAGTGCAATGGCCGAGGCAAGCGGTATTTCGCTGAATAATATCGTAACGTCATTTATGTATGTATGTAGATTGGAAGGAAGAAAATTTAAGAAGAGTAGGGAACAAAAATGTCGCATTGTCTGTTCCTAAATGAATCATTACAGAGAAGAGAAGTATTAACGAATGAGCTGTTACATTCTTTAAATATTCAGCCTTTTTCGATATTCCTAGTGCCTCGTTTATCTCTTATTCTCATTTTCACTCTCTCGTGAATGATACTTTAAAAGAATTATTAAGAAATCGTCGGGTTTTTTTTTCTTTTAATGAACCTTTTCTCTTTCTTTTTTTTATGCAAATTTTACCCGAGAATTCAACAAATAATTCAACAAATAAAAATAAATTGCTGTAGAGTTACATTTGATATTATTTGTCAAGTTAAATGAATAAAAATAATATCAGATAAACCAAGGTTATGTGGAAATCGGACAAAGCTTAAAATGTTAAAACACACACTACAGACTTCGTAATTCCGTGATCATGTATTTTGCAAAAACATTACCAGCTCGTATTTCCATATTTGAATAGTAAACTACTTAAAATTTGTAATAATACTAATAATGCACAGGTCATTTTAACAAAAATCGTATAACAAGAACGTGAAATAAAATATAATCAAATGATCAAATAGAAATGAAATGACCTTTTAACTTATCTTATTGTAGATATGTGCAAATGAGAAATAATGAATATTATCTTTATTTAAAATAATTAAGTAATTAATAAAAAGACGAAAAAACAAAAGTTTGAAAAAAGATAATAAAAGGAAAATGTCTCGTTCTCTTTTACACACGCTTACTATTGTGTCAGAAGCTCGATAAGTTTGGCGGTTAAACACGAAATACGCTTGACTGCGTACTAGGACGAGAGGGAAATACAAAGTAAGCCACAAATCCGTCGACAAACTCAAAGATCTTTATTCGTGTCTCTTGTTTTTGGCTTATACATGTATACATATATATATATACTATGCGGGTGAATGAAATACGAGGATTATGTGATTCCAAATAACTGTTTACAGAGTAAAACGTTTGTATACGTCTCCGTGACAAGTAAACTAAATTATGATTTTAAGTTAAGGTTGACTTTATTGAAGAATTAGTCAAATTTTCAGAAAATAAAATGACCAAACAGAGTTAATTTTAAACGAAATATTTGATAAATATCATTTCGACAAATAACGATGGAAAATATAAAATAAATAAACGTTGATTTAATTAGAAAGAAAAGATTGTACGAACCACGTTTGATTTGGCTAATCTTCTGTTTTCACCAATCCATCGACTATCTACTACTATTACCAAACTCCTCATACTACTACCTAACCAACTGGAATACATGCGGACATCTAAAATTGGAAACAAACGTTACGGAAAACAGAGCATCGGGTATCCATTTAAAGCCGACCATTGTAACCGAGTTAGCATCAGCTCGACCATTTTCCAATAATTCACTTTAAAAAAATAGTCTTGCACGGGTAAGTTTTTGCCTCGAATAAGAGAATGAAATACGCGAAATTCGATTTTTCCTTCGATGACTATTCCGGTGAAATAAACCAATCAAAGATGAAAAAAAAAAGAAAAAGAAATGATCAAGAAATAAGATACCTTTCGAATTTTTATAAATCAAATTTGTAATTGAGACACAGGTACCGTAATGAGGGAGGAAACAAAAATACAAATTCGAACATACAAATAGAAAAATTCATAAAATTTGAGAAATTATTCTCTTCTAATTTTGACGTATAATATCATTGATCAAATATTAAATGATAGTTAAAAAAAAAAAGAAAAACAAATAATTAACTATGAATTCATGAAGTACAAAATTTGCAGAAGAAAAACTACTTGTATTCCCATAATCCATACATTCCTATATTTTCCAGTTCTCAAAAACCATTTGTACTCCTTTCAATTTCAAAAGCACACTCCCTCCCTCTCTCTCTCTTTTTCTCTGCATAAAACCACGTGCATATAAAAGTAGGGTAAAAAATAAATAAAAAAAAAAGAAGAAGAAGAAGAGGGAGGTTTAGAAAAGAGATTCGAAAACACGCTTTCACGGTTTCGCGTGATCCGATCGAAAAGCTTTTGCTCGTTGCATATCCACATCCTCTTGCAAGTCACAAGCTTGCACGTTCGAGCCCGATCGAGTCACGTTCGAAAAAGCAAATGGCACATACACGAATAGCCCTTCTCTACTTGCGAAAGTGTATGTGCGGGCGTGAACTCGGTTCGTGAACGGATCCCATAACGCTTGTCCTTTCCCTTCTCGACAAAACGAGATAACCTACGGTTCATAGGTCACAGCATTTTCCCATTTTGCGATTCTCTCTATCGAATTTACATCGATAATGCGTTTTCTAACTCATGGTAAGCACTACATGTCGCTTCGAGGGAACGAATCAAATTTTCGTGACGAAGGAAATCGAAAGATGGTTTACCTCCTCAGCTTCTTCTCTTCTCCTCTGCTAACGGAAGCAGACCGTGAAATTTTGAAAAAACGATTCTCATGTTCTTCCACGTGACATCTATCTATCTCATGAAAAGATTTAAAGGAAAAACGTATAAAGTGGAGAAAAGCAAATAGCTTTATAAAGATAAAAAAAGTAAATGAGAGAGAGAGAGAGAGAGAGAGAAGAAAAGTTTAATTAGTAATTAATGTTTACGATCTCGTTAGTTATATTGTCAAAATTGTAAAGTTTCAATAGAGATTATTTAACGTTTTGATAGCTATCTGCAACAGATACGATAGATCTTGGTTATACATCTCTAGCCGTTAATTATAAACGTGTAATTATATCGGATAACGATCGCGTTCAAGCTGAGACCCCGTTAATCTATCTCTTTCCATACCATCCATTATTTGACCACTGTTAAATCTTTGATCTAACAAGGATTAAAGATTTTCATTCTTTTTAATAATAAATAAATAAAATTCGTCTACGTAAATGATTAATTTAGCATGATAATATTGAAATAAGCGCGATAGTAGAAGCTACGAATAAATGCAATAAATTGATCGTTTAATCGTTAATAAATCGACTTCTGGATTGCCACGATATACCAAAAACGTCCAAAATTGGTTCGAGAAACATCGAATTCAACGTTTTATACGGTCGTTACCATGGGTTTACATTATCCAGTACCGCCATCGATGTCACGTACATATAACTTATGAGTCCCTATCCTACCTACAACGACAGCACACGTACTTACATGACACACCCCTAATCTAGCTACTAAAAGTCTATTCGCCGTTCTAACGGCCACTCAAAATACCTACTTTAAGTAACTTAAGACTGTTTAACCGATCGAAATTGAATGATCGAAAACTTCAAAAGACAAGTCCTCAGAATAAGATCTTTTACAAATATTGATATTTCTATTGCAGTTCTATCTGGTAAACATTTCTATTCCGATTAATCAACAATTATAATGAAATTTATAGAAATCTGATTGATGAAAATGAACGACAAGTATGATCCTTCAAGAAGATCCATTTTATATACAGTTTATTCTTAGGAGCAGCAATTATTATTATTCAAGATAATTTTCTAACACTTTATATGTGCTGGATGAGTTATACATTTTTTATGAACGCCGTGAAGCGTCTTGCGAACAGATATATAGCAAAATTTTATTTTTAACTTAAATATTCGAATATTTCAAATGAAGGGTTTAATTGCGAGATAAACTGAAATTATACGATTTAACATGCATCATTACCAATCCTTTTACCCATCTCATTACTACAAAATTAATTTTTTCTTTAAAGACAATCAAACATATATAAAATTAATCTAATAGCAAAAAATCTAATAGCATATACATATGTTGGGTTAGATTTTTGGCCACAATTCAATGGGAAAATCCGATATTTTTTTCCACCAACCAATATATATATGTATATATAGTGATATATATATTTCTATTCGTCAAATGAAAATGTTTTAACCCCGACCAAGTGACTTGACTCGAAATCAATAGAACTTGTGCCGCTCCCTGGCATACATGTATTCTCTATCGAGCAGTCTCTTAGTAGACAGAATACTAACAGCGAACTAAAAGCTACCTACTTAAGATACCTGGATGTGTACCTCGTCTCTCTCTCTCTCTCTCTCTCTCTCTCTCTCTCTCTCTGTCTCTCTCTCTTCTACCTTCTTCTTCTAAAGCAAAAAATCTATGACCTAACCATGCGTACATATGTATGTATGCACACATGTATATATTATACGTCGAAGTAATCTAACATTTACCTATCGTATACGCAGTAGGTAAGTACCCTTATCGCGATTCATACAATCGTTTTTTCTTTCTCTTATTTTTTCTTTCAATTCCATTTATTTTCAACGGAAAATCGAGAGGAACTTTTTAATTTAATAAAACGATGCTTTTTTTTCGAAAGAGGATATCTATTTACTGGTCTATTCGATTGCTTTGGTCGATTGTATTAACCAAATAAAAAAGAAATTTTTTTGTTTAAATAAAGAAAAAATAGAATGAGAGGAAAACATTGGAAAAGGATTAAAAGGAAATGTTTTAGATCGTGGACCGTGTTTCACAAGCGTGACCTAAATCATGCCGCGAACGAGCGTAACGAGGGAAGCAAACGTGTGCAATTAAGTGCCCACGAGTTGTGAATTAACAGTGAATAAATCTAAAGTAATATTATTATAATACGGTTGAAATCGATAGGATTACTCTGTAATAGCGTCACGCGTCGTAAACTTTGCCTATGTGGTTAAACTAAATAGTTTAATAAATTTAAATGATCGATTATAGATAAGTATTATACGTGAACGTATAGAAAGTGTACGAACTGATATGGAAATCGATATATGGCGAGTTTCGAGCTGAATCATGATTCGTTTTTAAATTTTTATTCGGAGGCAAATATTAGTGAAAAATAAAGGGAAGAACGGAAATGAACGAGAAAAAAATTGAAAAGAGAAAAATAAATAAATGAAAATAAAGAACAGGATAAACGTTTTGAGCGTATAAGCTGTTGGTTAGGATGAACTTTTCATCAGATATTAACTCACAGTCCGTTTTTAAACTTTCTTTTATCTCGAGGGATTTTATGACGTTTTCAATTTGTCATAGTCACAGGGAATGTTAGTTCTTTCATAAATATTCTGTAATATATATTTTTAGTAAAATAACTGTCGGTCGGTTTAACGATCATGTATTCAAAAAAAAAAAAAAAGAGAGCAACTGTAACATGTCGTTGGTCAAATTTTTATTTAAATTCAGTTACAATTTTGATTCAATTGCTTTCTCATTGTCTGTTACTCGTCTTTAACGATCGATGATATACCAAGTGTATACTCTACACTGTATGTTATTATTACGTCAAACACAAAATATACAGTTCGATGAATATGCAATCAGAATACTATAGACTACGTTTATGCCAGCACACCTGTCGAACTGGAATAGAGTACGAGAGATTAATACTAATCCTCTCAAGAGAAGCTCAACGTCTATCACTTCCATCTGCCGCCTAATTCGAAAATCAAAAAGCAAACATACTATTCAATATAGTTTTATCAGTTGCAATAATGAAAACTTGAAAACGTGACGGTAACTCGAGGCACACGGCGACCAGGCCATACCTAACAAAGATTAAAAGGTATAACTGTACTCGATTACGAGATATATGTTTTTACGCGTTAAACGACGAGAAAGAATAAAGGAAAATTAAACAACGAAAGGAGTGTATTGGGTGTTGTGTGTGTGTATGTGTGTGTCTGTGGTGCGGAGTGTGTAAACAAAAGTTATTGACTTTTACTAATAGAAATAAATGCTTCTTCTTTAAAGCATACAAGTTAGGTCATTTAAATAGAAAACACCTGAATCTTTTTGTTATTTTTCAAACTATATTTATGATATTTAGAACGAAGTTACAAGATTAAAAAGAAAAAATATAATATATTAATAATAAAAATAATTGATATTCCAAATTGATTTTATTAAATAATTTCGAGGTAGTCGTTATAGTTTGTTTAATTCAATTAAATACGTTATTCGATCTAGATCGTAATTTTTTATATACAAAAAAAATATTCATTTATTTATTATATCAAAAGACCACTACTTTTGCAGATATTTCAATTAGAATATTACTGAGAATTTTATATAAATAGTAACAGTAGTAGTATATATATATAAGAAAGTATTGATTTTATAAGAATATTAAATTAAAAAATATCTCTTAAACTAATAAATTTTCTAATTACATGGATTCAAAAGATAGTACCTAGAATTACGAGTTAAATTTACTAACGTAATAAAAGACCTATAATCCTATTTATTCTTTTCTTTAGAAAAAGTAACTGAAAGAAGAATTATCTTACTGCTATACGTGCACTACAAATATACTTTGTCCCATAAAAGATTTTCTATAAAATCATATAAAAACAATGATATTTAGGTGTTCCAATTTCAAAAAGTACGACTGCATATATTCAAATAAGTGTACGAACGAATGGAAGGATTCACAATCGATCGTTTTGATTTCTACAATAAATACTTGTCTATAGGTAGAATCATTATTGAAAAATTGGAAGAAAGAAAAAAAAAATAGAGATAGATATAGAGATAAAGAAAAAGAGAAAGAAATAGAATAGGAGGCCCTTATCGATCGGATAAAACCGCGAGCCCAACACCGCACGTAATTAAGTAGAAAATGAAGTTGCCCGTGACGGATATCCGAAACGTGGAACGAAAAAAGACAGAAAGAGAAAACAAGCCCTAAGGGACGTTCCTACGGCTCAAAATACACCCTTCGACTCTCGTCAACAAACTCATCCACTTATAATTCGTTTATAATCTAATGAGATTCAAACGATGGAAAAGAAGAAAGTATTTTCTTTCGCACGAAAGACCCACCACATTTTTGACGTTTTTATTTCGACGAATGAAAGTTAAATCGCTCTTCCTCTTCCTCCTCCTCAACCCAACCCCCACCACCAATTCACCCTTTTTCCCTTCAAACCCCCGTCACCCTTCTTCATACTACGCCATTCTCCGTTTTCTTTCGTTTTTTCTTTTCTTTTTTTTTTCACCAAGCACGATCGTGAGTTTATAAATTTAAATAAAGACATCTATCTTGAATTCAATATCCTTCTTTTCCTCCTCCTTCTTCTGTTAGTCCACTGCACCAAGAGATTCTCGAGCTATTACTTGGAAAAAAGAAAAAGTGGAGGAAAAAAATATCTCTTCTCTTTCTTCATCTTGATAATAAATTCATATTCTTTTAAATCAATATTATTCCTGTATTTTAACATCTTATATTTCTATTGCTATTAATACACAGAATATCATAATAATCACTTGTGTAAATTTTTAATACTATTGCTTATGATTTTTTGTCTTGCATTGCCAATTAAAAGACTGAACATTTAACTCGTTTTATTAAAATTAAATTATCATTTTCTTTTTCTTTAATTGGATAATGAATTATTTTATATCTTTGATCTATAAAAATAAAAATATAAAAAAAAGGATATGAGTTGTATGAAAGGTATATGGAATTTATCGATTTGTTCAAAATTAGTTTTAACTTGTAATTAACAAATAAAAGAAAGATATAAAGAAAAGGAAGGAAGATAGGAAGATAGGGAAGAAAACTTTGTGTAAAATCGAAAAAATCGAATCAGCAACTGTACTCAATGCGATATACTTTTATCTCCAATATCGATTTCGTCGCGTTCGAACGAACAAGAAACAAGAGAAAAGTTGAAAGAGAGAGAGAGAGAAAAAGAGAAGAGGATTGAAGTCGAAGCTAAAAATCCGAGTACTGTGAGAGCGTCGAAGTCGAAACGATTTAAGGTCCGAAGCAGAACGACTACTCTTTCTTTGGCCTCATTGTGCTGGACAAAAAGTAAAATTGCGCTACGAGAAAAGGTAAAACTCGAGGAGAGGAAGGGACAAAAGAAAAGGGAATGAGAAATAAAGAAGGAAAAAGAGAAAGAAAGAGAATTGCATATGGCTTGAACGAAATTCCCACGGTGGAAATTGCGTGGTACGGTAATCCGCAGTCGGAGACTTTTTCCTACGAGAATTCGCAGCTGTGTTCGAAAGAATCAAACGAAGAAATGAGCCCTCTTCGATGTCGAATTTCTTAGGAATAAAAATACATTGAAAGTATAACAGTGGAGAAGAGAAAGAACAGAAAGAAGATGGAATAAAATAAAACTCGTTGATACATTTCACCATTCCAAAAGCAACAACAGCAGTAGCAACTGCAGCAGTAAAAGCAGCAATAGCAACTCACTGGTAATCCCTGTGGCTTATCTTTTACGTATATCTACTTGTAGGATCTATGATAGAAAAACAAAAATAAAGAAGAAAAATCATTGCTTATCTTGGACAGTTTTAAATCTCCCGACGAAGAGAAGAAACAATGAACCCGCAACTACTTTCTCTCTCTCTCTCTCTTTTCTATTTTTCTCTTACACCTTATCCAGCTTACGCGTTTTTCGTACTTTCATAAATGACGTAAATGTTGAAAAAAAGGAAATAAAAAGAACGAAAGAGAGATAAAGAAACTATAAAACATATTCTTTATATTTGTTACTAATACAAGGTTAAGACAAAAGAAAAAAAAGTATAATCTCAAATAGTACTTACCCCATAAATATCATTTTTGTTCACTTTTTGAATTAGAAATGTGTGTGAAATGCATCGTTTTAACGATTAATCAAATAACATTAAACATTTTTATTTTATTTGTTATGAAAAGAAAAATGAACAATGAATTCTCAGTGAGAATTACAAGTAATTTTTTGCTGACGTGATAAATTAATATGTATTGTAAGTACACACGAACGTTATAATAATAACGCATAAAAAATATCGATTTTATATTAAACAAAGCAAAAATATACAACACACGTTCGAAAATCGTGTTTAAAAAAGATCGTATAAATGTTGTTCTATTAATTTCTCATATTTATTTGGCTAAAATAAATCGATTAAATCTTACAGATGTTTACCGGAGAGATGTGAAAATTAGGCCATATTGTCCTTTAGAATGGAACTATCGGATAATACTTGCCTCGACAAGCATGATATCACCGAAGCAATGTCACAATGACTCGATAGAGAGACGATGAGCTGCTATTCGTCGTCTTACCGTTTGACAAATCAGTCATAGTCTACTCATAAGGTCAAGTCGTTAAAGCCATGCATATATAATATGTATACATATAACCAAGAGTTAACTCATGCCAATCGATAGATCGACTATACTCCTCGAACATCTTGTGTCTAGTAATACGATCGCATAATGTTGTCCTGCGTGAGAATCCTCACGCTTACCAGAAACCACGAAAATATATATATTCTCTATACATTCTAATGAACGTCAGTAATTATAAGCTATAATCAGTTAACAATTAAAATGAATAACATCAAATGTTAATAATTTGATATTCGATTACTCATCAGCGTAACGTTGCAATGATTTAAATCAATGTAAAAAAAAAAAGATAATTTCTTTCACGTCAATCTCCAACTATTATTTCACGCTCCGATTTTCCGTGGAGAAGTAATAATCCCGTCGTTCCAATTAATTTTACCAAAAGCACGAGAGAGAGAGAGAGAAAGAGAGAGAAGGTGATATTGAGTTTGCCAAGTTTAAATCGTTCAAAGAGCCTTTAGGTGAAAGATAAGAAATGTGAACGCGTCTTATTCTTTCCGACATCAAACTTTTATATAAACGAGAAGGAAGTTTAAACGCGAAGTACACGTTGAAGAAAGAATAAAAAAAAGAAAAGTTTTCACGAGCTGATCCTGTACGTTTTATTTCATGCGTATTGATATCCTATGCATGCATGTAAGTACGAATGTATTACGTTCTCGTTCGTTTAAAAAACAAACCGTCTTAGTCTTTCCGTTGACTGCTTACTCTCATTTTTCATTCTTTCTTTTCCTTTCAGTCTCTGTCGCTGTCTCTTTTCTCCGAGCTGCCACTCTGCTGAACTAAATCCTTTCTTACTCTCAAAATCCTTAAATCCAACAAAACAACGCTACTTTATCGAATGGCGTACTCGCGTGAATCCAGGCCCCCTCATTCCTCCTACTCACCACAAAACTTATAGTATATAATAGTTAATATATCTAACAATAAGTATATCATGGGTAATAAAATTGAAAAATATTAACTAAAATGAATTTCTCTCCCGACACACAAAGATTTATAAGAAGAAGAAGAGGAAGAAGAAGAAGAAAAAAATAAAATAAATAAAGCAGCGATCTATTCATGAGATACTGTTAAATAATAAATAAAAACGCGTCAAAAGAAGTAGCTTATATTAAAAGTTTACAAGGAAAGCTTCTACAACGAACTAGAAATAGATTCTCCTCCTGTTTCTATCCCATTTTCCGGGAGATACACCAAATAACCCCTCCCTTCGATTACCTCGACATCAAACGCAAGAAGGTTATCCCATGCAAAGACAGGAAGAGACCTACTTTCGGAAAATTCTCACAGAATTTAGAATTTTCCTCTGTCTTCTCTCTGTCTCAGTACAAATAACTTCTTTTTCATTATTATTTATTATACTTTTATTCTTTATAAAAAGAAAAACACAGCTCTGGTAATTAAAAATTCTACCATCATTTTTTTCTTTCTCTTTTTATTCAATACTCGATTCAATCGATCTTTGGACACAACTGTTTTCATGTTAAATATTTCACCTTTTATTTTTTTATATTAGCACCGTTTTCAATAATATTAAATCCCTCTGTGGACCTATGTGACTTTCAGGTCACGTGCTAATTTGACATTTAACCAAATAATTTTAGTTTTTTCACAAGATGACGTTTATGTCTTAATTTTATAACGTCTATGAGAAATAATCAATAACAATTATTGATGACGAAGAAAAATAAATAAATAGAAATTGTTTTTTGTGACCGACTGCAATAATAATTAAAAAATATATTTCTTCCCCTCTGTCTGCCTGTTTCTTTATTCATTAATAGTTTGTTTGGACAATCAATGGTTTTTTTCCCCATGTTAGGGATTTCTCTATGCATCTTATTGTCCGCTTAAGTTATCTTTTCAACGTGTGCGCGCGCCTGCTCCTCCTTCAGTATAATTGGCACTTTAGATTACGGCATTGCCTTTGGCTCGATAACCACACGAGAAGTACCATGGAGAGTAAAGGAAAGAAAGAGATTTTTAAAGAGGGATGGATGGATGGATGGATGGATTATACGCGATGAAACACGCGACTCGTGTGTGAAAGGAAAAAAATCAAAGCAGCAGGAGGAGGAGGAGGAAGAGGAAGAGGAGGCTGAATCAGCGAAAATCTCGTCCAGTTTTTTTTTATTTTTTTTTTTTTTTTTTCTATGGAAGAGTACGTCGGCCCTCCTTTTTTATTGACCCATCCGCCTGCAGCTAGTTAGCTTGCTAGATACCGTAGGGTTACTGGCTAATATCGGCCTAATTACTTTTCTTCCATTTTCCTGAAAGATTAAGCGTCCCGTTTTTCGCAATGGTTCAACTCGCGACGATGAATGGATAATGCATGAAAGAAAAAACAGAGAGAGAGAGAGAGAGAGAGAGAGAGGGAAAAAAGTTCTACTAGGACAAAACTAAACCGCGAATGAACGTGAATTTTCCCCTATCGCAAATTAGAAGTTGGAAACAAACTACCGATGAGAAGAATAAAGGAAAGGAAAACACTAGTCGGTAGGGTTTTTTCAAACAATATCCACGGCGAGTCCGATTGTTTTAGGACGTTGTCTCCATTTCTCCTTTTTTTTTTCTCTTTTTTGCGGAAAAATTTGAACAATGATGTTAAAAGAGACGTTTAACGAAGTTAACGTACCTACTGTTTTTCCAATAACGAGAATTTCTCTCACTTATTATCACAGAATTATCGCTAATAATAATAATAATAATAATAATAATGACGATGACAACGATGATAATCATTACAGGTAATACCACGATTCTCATTATCAAGTATTTGAATATTCGATATTTGCTTTGTGTTTCTTTAAAACAGTTTTGTTGTAAAATGATTTTGATTCAATTTACGAATACGTATATACATCTTATGCAATTAATCATTACGATTAAAAATAACTAAACGAGACGAGACAAAATCTGGTAAAGAAAAAATATATGCTCCATGCACGATTAAAGTAAAATACTCGTATTATCATGTGAAACATAATCAATTAATTCATACATATATATATACAGTTTTACAATTTAAGTAGTTCAAAGACTCCGGTCACCAATAACCACCATGGTATAAAAGGAGAAACCCATGGCTGGTCATAAATGACCAACGTGGCAGTCAAAGTGTTAAAAATACTGAATTTCTTTTTTACTATATCTAATATTTCTTTGACATATTCTTTCTCTCTTTCTCTCTCTCTTTTTGCTTGCACAAGAATAATTCTAAAAGCGTAACACGTTTTATCGATTACGATTGAAACTAGACAAGAAATACAAAAACGCGTGCGTGCGTGAGTGAGCTAACGAGTGGGTTGGTATTTAAAAGAGAAACGGAAAGGAAAAAAAAAGGAAAAATATCTTACTTTGGCGTACTAGAATTTGACCTATTTACGTGAACTCTTCCGACTTCTATTAGATAAGATTCTCAATAGCACGTCGAACCCAACGTTGCTCGACTGGCCGCATTCTCCATGTCAGGTCTCACCGGTGTGATGGTAACGACACATTTAAAAGAAAAAAAAATATATAAACCAGGTAAAAAAGAAAGAAAGAAAAGAAAAAAAGAGGAAGGAAAAGAGTGGCAGAAAAGGAAAAGAGAATTAAAAGGGAACTATAGCAGTAAACGCATTTGGATTCGTACCAAATGCTTTTCGTCAGTCTGTTTCATCCTCCAATTCTTTCATTCCAACTCTAACATGTATATCATTTCCCTGAGGACTGATTTTTCAAAGAGAGTAATGCAATAACGTGAAACGTAACTTAATTTTATTTGTAAGATAAAAAAAAATAAAAAATAAAAAAAGAGGAGAAAGTAGGAGAAAGAAATTTGGTCGATTAACTTAGGATGATGGTAGGTGATATACGGCAGCATTGAAAAGTTCAATAAGTTACAAGTAAAATACCAAAAAAACAGTGCAATTTTATTTTTTTTTTTTAACTTTTTATATTTACACGTATGTACATTCTTGATGAAATTATCTTGACCATGTACCTTTTTTTTTTTTATTATCTCATCACTTGCTACTCGCTTTATTTTTCCCCTCTCTTTATTTCATTCTTGATGCAATAATAATAAGAGAAACTGAACGCGCATAAAAAGCTTCGATATAATCCATATTTCAAATAGTAGAGAAACAACAAGAATTAATTAAAATAATAGTAAAAAAGAATACAAAATTAGGAAATAAATCACGTTAATTCCAATTAAAATCTATCCAACTTTTCTCTTAGTTCTAATTAAAATCATCTTATATATATTTTATCTAATTATTTTTTTCTTTTATGTATATAAAGATTATAAAAAAAAAAAATAAATGATAATTCTCTTATAACAAAAAGTAAATTTTTCCTCGTGCAAAAGGTATCCGTGTAGTATGATTAAAAAAAAAGATCTATTTTTAGGAGCACGACAACGCGTCACGTTTCGCGACTTATTCGCGAAGAAGACACGCGACCTCGAAACGCCACAAGGTATATTGTGATACACATATACATACATACATACATACATATTTAGATACAATTAAACTTCTTCCGTATATAAATTATAACAATTAAAAGACAGGAAGAACATCGCAGGTAAACCTCTCCTCATCCGTCACCACGGTTTAAAACTACAAATTACTTTTCATTATCGACTCGTTAAACGGAATATCACAAGATGTTTGTAATAGATTCGATAACTATTCGATTAATTAACGCTTTTTCGTAATACTTTGAAAAGATAGTTTTTACACTTCTTTTCTTATTTTTTGTTCTATCTCATTTTCCAATTTTATTCTATTACAAAGTTATATTAAAGTGAAAAAAACAGAGAGAAATAGAGAGAGAGACAGAACAAGAATTTACGAGGAAAGAAAAAAAGAACCAGTGAACGTAAAAACTGAATATAAATCTTAAAAGAAATCGTAGCGAGCGAAAGAAGACTAATAGTCATGAAGACTTATATAGTCATGAAATACGAATACGTCCCACGAATCGTATTTTCAAAAAACCCACAGAAATTCAAACTGATAGTGAATATTAACTTTCGAATACTCATACATAACATCCATATGTACGTAATGAACACGTTGCCTGATCTTTCTTTCTCTCTCTCTCTCTCTCTCTCTTTAATTCGAATACCAACATTCATCATGCATGTTTGCGTTCAGATATCGTTCCAATCTATATGCATAGAACATGTCCTTGTTTACACCTACATACATAAATACACCTATCCATGAAAATGTATTCGATGTATATACCTAGAGTAGTATAAATACGAAGAGTATCGATAAATATGACAAATTACGCGACTGTGGCTTTAGAATCAGCCGCATTATATAGCTCCTATCGGATCTCACTTATCTTGTTTGCAACAATACTCTCACTGTCGACATATCTCAAACATTCGGCTCCAGTTCTAACAAATATCCGTTCCTTGTGGTCCTTTTTTCCATTTTCTATAATCTAATTGCCGTTAAATATAAATTGTTACGACGAACGTTGCTTTGATCGGTACTTATTAAAACTTGTATTAGGTCGAGTCATAAGTAACTTCCGATGCAACTAATTGACTAATACATAAATTAATATAACTTTTACCTAATAGATTATTTTCTTACCTACGAATGTTTGTTACCTAACGTTGTATTATGCTTGTTTGTTAGTGATATTACGGATTGTTAATGACTATAACAATGCAACTTCTAGTTCGATAATCTCTTACAAACTCTCTTCTTGCTTCTGATTTTTTTAGTTTGATTTTACCTAATGAACGGAATTCCGAGTTACATTTACTCTAGCTTTGTTGAATAATTAAATTCTCTCTTCTCTGTTTGTTACGTGTTGTCGTAACATAGATTTAATCTACGTATAATGTATATATAATAAAAAATAAGAAAAATGTGATTTAATATATCTATAAAAAAAAAAAGAAAATCCTCGAACTTGTAACAAATAATCGAAATTCATAGAAATATGGAAAATTGGTAACAGGAGATGGAAAAAAGTTTGTTGGTTTGTTATAAAAATTGCGATATGAGGTTACAGCGCGTTCAATTTATAATAAAAATAAATGCATATAGTATATGTATCTGCGTATGTATAAAATAACAAAATATATATAAAAAAAAATATGAAATCTGAAACAAAAGTTAAAAAAGCAGTAAACAAAATTGCATGCGCTTATAATTCGTTTATTAGTTCGTACATATATACATATATATATAATTGGCATACACAACGTTGAGCTACACAGGTATACCAAACAACTACATGGGTATACCAGACAGTAACACACCACGTTGAATTTTCCAGTCAAACCAGCTAAAATGCGTGGCATTTATCGTTCTCTCATTAAAATTACATTTATGTGAATGGACGAACCGACGATCATAATATGAAATAACGTTTATTTCATATAAATACATAAATTTTCATATACATACACGAATCCAAAAATAATGAAATTTGATATGAATAATAATAAGAATTTAAACAAAAAATACCAAAACAAATGGTAGAGAAAAAGATTTGAAAAATTGTTCAACGTTTAACATTACTCTGAAATATTGATATGACTAATAAAAAAAGCACACGTATGCAGAACATAGACACTAAGCGAGTCACATAAATGATCTTCTTACCTATTGTAATATTTCAAAATGATAGAAAAGAAGGGAAACGATTTAAGAAACGAAAGGCATCCCTCCTCCCTGCTTGAAAAATAATACGACTGTTAGATTTGAAAGAACGGTAGTAATATTCTTCCGGAAGCTAGTTCGCAAACGGAGGAATCCTCGTAACTCTCGGGGATGAGAGAGTTAGAAGAAGAAGCAGAGGAGGAGGAGAAGGAGGAGCACATCCGCTCTTTGCAAATAAGTAAGAAACGAGGAACGCCCTGAAGATATTCGTCGCAAGAGAGTCGGTAAAAAAGAATAAGAGCTTGATATAGACCTAGAAGAGAAAATGAAAGAGTACTGGTGGATAGTCCACCAAAGAATAGCTTGGGAATATAAAAAAAAGCTCGGGGATGAATAATGCGAGCTTTTATTCCGCTCGAAAAACATTCAAAACCCCTGCAATACTTTTTTTTCTAAACTTCCAATTCGACTCTTTTCATTCCTAAACATTTTCATCTTTCTTTTCAATTTTTTGTATTTTTGATCATTATTATTATTTAGGCCACTGGGATATGAATTGTCAAAGTTGTTACAATCACGCAATATTAACGACTAATGGGACGACGACTAATAGGATGACCAAGACTATTACTATTATATTAACAAGACTATTATTATTAAAGTGACGAAATCTACTTTGTTAATCTAAAGTTTCCTTAAACTCTCCCCGATCTAAAACTTTACATTTTAATTATGATAGGACAAGATGTCCTGCCATCGTTAAATCACATTCTAATTGTAAGAGAAATTATCTCTGTTTCGTTGATCTTGTAACTCTCTCTCTCTCTCTCTCTCTCTCTCTCTCTCTCTCTCTCTCTCTCTCTCTTTTCTATTTAAAAAATTTGTATCATTACAAAGATCGCATAAATGAAGAAAATGATCTCTGCAAAGTAAATATTCGTGATAAAACAAATAACAAAATAATATATTATATTAATATATAAAATAATAATAAGAAGAACATTTTATATTACAACATATGTGAAAGGAATTAAATAAATAAATAAATAATAATTATTCAAACAAATTTATTATTAAGGATAAACATACTTACTGGTCATTGTCAAATTCAAAATGATTATTTTTTTAAATATCTTTTAACATTCTCCTTTTTCGTATATTTATTGCTTTAACGAAAAAGTAATTTGGTTTTTATAGAAATTTGGATAAAAAAATTGTTTTTATGAATTTATATCAAAAACCAATTATTTTCCTCGTGTTTGGATTTTATTGAATTTCTTTCTCTTTCTTTTTTGCCTTGTTATTATGTTTCTCTCCTCTTTTTCTAGTATTATATTTTCGTCCACATTTACTTACAGAAATCAAAAAGGTAAACAACACATATATCCTTCTTCTCTCTTTCTCCTTCGCTCTTTGGTGAACGCGAAAACCATTCTTTCGACATGACCAACCTTTTTTTTACGTACTTATAACACTATACTAGAACGAATAATGTTCACTCGCAATGAGCATGAAAGGGAACTTTAAAATGAACAATGCAGGACTTTGGATTTTTAATACACGAAGCGAACCATGCTTTTTCGTTCTACCAACATTCATACATACATTCGTACATACATACATAAGTACATACATAAATATATATATATATATATATGATAATTTTCTTCCTTCGACTTTTTTTTTCTTTCATTTACAGTTTACCTAGCACTATTAAAATCTTGTAGAAAATCGAGTCGCAAAGTTTTAAACGGTATTCGAAACGTGTTGTAAAAATATATGCCAACTGTAATCAAACGAATGATGTTATTTAACGAAGATAATAAAACTTGTATGTATGTGTACTTATGTAAGTATATTGAAAAGTAATAAATCGTATTAAAGCAATCATATTGAAGTAATCGTATTGAAACAATCGTTGTTGAGAATTGAATATAATTGAACAGAAATAATTCGAAATTTTTATGTTACTTTTTGAATACTTTTGGAATAATTCTGATATTACTATAATAAAAGTAAATTATGTAGTTAATTAAAATAATAATAATAATAATAATAATATTTCTACGTGCGCTATTGTTATAAACGTGTAAACAATTAAAGGAAGAATGATAGGAACTGAAGATAAATGCAATTTGGTATACACATAATACATAGACAGAAGAATATATTATAACGAACCTTAACTACCTCACACCTGTGAATAGTATTACATGTACGTGAATAGTGTAAAACTAACGAAGCATCTCAAACAGTTAATTTCAACACAATAACTGACGTAACTTTACAAATAGTTCGCATAGGTATAAAGAGAAGGATTTGACGTACCATGATATTATTTCTTTTTCTTTTTCTTCTCTTATGAATTAAGATAATTATTCTATTTTGTCGAGAGTATACATAAAAAAAAAAACAAGAAAACTTGCGAATTATTTCTAACAAAATTGTAAACCTTTTCCTTTCCAGCTTCCTAACAGATCTAATAAGAAAATTGCAATTGAACTATCTACTAACTTACTCGATTTTGTTTAAAATAAATGACAATATTTAAGATTCAATAAAAAATCATTACATACCGAGAGTCGATAAATTAAACCAATGAAAATTGAAAGAAGAAAAAAAAGACTTTTGCCATAAGGAAGAGATAGATATTTAAAAGAATGATATGAAAACCTGCCTAGAACAGTTATGTCGAGAGAAATTCTATTCCAAGTAAACGTATGATTGAGAACGAATTCTGACAGCAATATGCAGCAGCAGCCACGAAATACAAACAATATCATTTTCGAACGTAACCGAAACTGGCTGACATCACCGAACGATAACGGCCGAGAATAAATTCCTTGTCATCCTCGAATATCGACAACCATACATATATATATATATATATACATGACATACGCATACATACAACCCATACGCAGTACACACACCATAATACATAGATGCAGAGTCTGACCTCTTCTATCTTTTTTTTTCCCTGTCTACTTTCACCCTTATCCGAACCCTTCCTACTCTTGCTGCGTTATACATATACAACAAATATCATGAGGATACACGTCACATTCTCCTCCACCTCCACATTCTCTTTTTATCTCTTTCTCTTTATCTTCCAATTCCCACAGTTGATCTGCATTTTCTCCTTGCATGGAAATTTTGTAATAGTAAGCTATATGTAGCTATACATAAATACATATTATACACCATCCATGCATACATACATATATATACATATGTGCGATCGATTAAATGTTCGATCGTTTGATATGCTCGGATTATTACTGACAATAAAACAAAAATTACACAATAACAAAAAAATAATAATAATAATAATAATAAAGAAAAAGCAAGATAAAAACTGATATTTCTTTTTTTTTTTAAAGCTAATTCCGTGAGAAGGTCAACTGTGGACGATAAAATAATAAATAAAAAACAGAGATATTAAAATAAAGCATTAAAAAAAAATTAAAAAATATTACAGGAAAAAACACAATGGAAGAAGAAAAGTTATGCTTTAAATCATATCTGCCGGTTGAGAAATGTTGTCGACTAATGTTCCCGTGACGTACTAAAGTGACTAGTTACATCGTCGAGATGATCGATAAGCCGACAACATGACAACTCGTAATTCGTTACTCAACACAAATCGAAACGATCCTTAATGATCTTTTTTAATAAATAAAGGTACAATTAAAAAAGTAATCGCTGTCTCAAAAAACGCGCATAGTTTCTCTACATTTCTTAAGTGCTTTTCATTCCAAGACCACCTTCACCTTCATTCTTCCTCTACTCTTCCACCTCAACCCCCTTTATCGTCATCCTCATCCTCATTGTCCTTACGTTTTGTTGAGGACATTTTTCTTGGTTTTTTAAATATCCCTTAACGCTTTAAAGTAAATCTCGTTAAGTGTTTTTCACTTCCACTTCTTTTTCCTTCGTTGTTTCTTTTCTTTTTTTTTCTTTCTATCAAGCTTTTCTTAATTTAAATAAACCAGATTTAACGTTAAAGTCTTTACGTTTAAATTTGATTAAATAAAAGAATCAACGAAACGTAAAAGAAACGAAATAGAGGGAAATAAGATTAAAATTATCATTTTGTTATATAATTAAATAAAGGAAGTAATTATACCTCGTGAGAAAAAAAATACAAAAACAATTCAATCGCAATTATCTCTTAAAATATTTCTATAGAATGTTTTGAATTTGTTAAAAACTAACAGAGGAGAATTCTCTTAACGAATTGATTAAAAATACGCAAGAAATATTTTAATTCATTAGTACTTCAATCAATCTTTCACTCACTTTCATGTTCCTTTAAAGAAAAAAAAATCTTAATTCCCATTTAAAATAACATAATAACGATATCAGTCTATTTTGAATTTAACGACGAATCCAGGAAGAAAATTAACATGGATTATGAAATATGGTAAATGACAAGCAACTTTGAAAATGAAAATATCACGAGTTTCGAAGTATGACAAAAAATAAAAACAAGGAGGAAGGAAACAGAGATAGACGGTTTGACGAACCGTTCTTTTTGAAATCTTACAGTAAATAAACTTATTATCCTTTATGAAAGTCAGTTAAAATTTCTTTTATTGATTCTTGTTTATATTATCCCCTTTTCCTTATAAATAAATCCTATTTATTAAGAATACTATTTTCATTAGACATATGTAGTCTTGTTTAAACGTTCCTGATCAGTGATGATTTTAAATTGAAAATGTTCATGTAATACATAATATAATAATTTAATATATAATGTTCATGTATATATTTCTATCAGATCTAAATTGTTTAATATTCGAAGTATATTGATAAGTATGTCTATTTTAACCCTTTTAGCACCAGCGAAAAAAATGTGCATAAGCGAAGAAAACGGGCCGAATCGGTGAATTTGCAGAGGTTTACGAAAATGCTCGTAAAAACGAAAGTAGAAGTGATATTTACAAAATATAAAAAGCAGCATATTCGGAAATAAAGGGAGAATAAAACGATACGAATTGTTTTTTATTATTTGTTGAAAATCATAAGAATAACATGAACATAAGACATAACAAAAATCGTACAAAGTGATTTCTCTTTTTCAAATGGTTATTGCACATAAAAAAAGTCATCATTTGGTCATAGCTCTATATACATCTTTTAGTATAATATATAGACATTGCATTTTGCAATCATTTGCAATACAATAACAGAAGTCGGATAATAAAACGGAAGGATAACGCTATGATGCACGGCAAGCGTCAGACAGATCTACTACACAAGTGGATCGTGCAGCTGGTAATACGTCACTAAAAGAAATATAAGTGTTATTATATTCTGCGTCATCCATGTTCGTAACAGGGTATAATTTTTTCAAGAAGGTATCAACAAAACTGACAAAATTTACTACTGCTAATTGTGTCTCTATGAAAATTTTGATGGTTTTGAATACTGACTGCACATTAGAAGGATCAAGAAAGACTGAAAAAGATTTTAGGCTTGCCGAGTCGATGCACGCATCCCACTTGAATATTCCGATAACTATAATAAACATCATAAAGATTGCGATAACGGTCCAAAGAAACTATCCCGTGTCGACAAATATCCGAGGGATATCCCGTTTCTATCTTATCGTTCTAACATATACAGACCCGCGGCACTAATCAGCATAAAATATAACAAAAAGTTTAATCTAATAACAATTTTTCACTTGTGTTGCATCGAATATGAACCATTTTAACATTTTATAAAGTTATTTTGAAACACAGACCTCTTCTGATGAATACAATAAGGCCCCAACGGAGGCGCAACGATATATCGTCGCTGGTATTCTTGGCAAGTGCATCGAACGACGATATATCGTCGTTCGGTGCTAAAAGGGTTAAACAACTTTGTATTATTCTTACTTAAATAGGTATTAAATTAGATTCTAATACAGATACAGACACACACACACACACACACAGGCACACCATTAATTAACATTAAAACCTTCCATAATCTCTTCCATAATTTTCGATCAACCGAAGAAATTTCATCATAAAAATAAAAAACTTTCAAACTTAAATTAAAATCATTAGAAATCATTCAAGATCACGATAGGTTTCTCCATAAGTTGAACTGAATTAAGGAACGAAAGAGAAATGATTTCTTTCTTCCTTTTACTTTTTCTAGATATGAATATCGATCTCTCGAGCTTTCACGCTTCTGATAAATCCGTTCTATTTCTTTTTTTTTTGCGTCAGTCATACTTGTTTATCTAATCTCAACGTCAACATTTTATCTCACGTCGGAGTCGAGGTGATACGATGAACGAAAAGCTTTGTATTGAAAAATTTCAATACGCTATTTTTTTTTCTCTCTCTCTCTCTTTTTCTAAATAATCGACGCGACACCGTAAACATGCATGCTATTTGTTAATCGAGGAAAAAAAAATAGGAAAAAATACGAACGTTTTCCGTCGACCATAAAAATAACTTTTCATGAAATTTAATCGTTTTGGCTCGGTATTCGCCTAATGTGAATCCGTTGTCCCCGAATTATCGATGCTTCCACATTTCTTCTAAAAACACTGTTCCTATCTTTCAATTTTATTACTGATCTATATTTTAAGTATTAATTTATCATAATAATTGTTAACCTAATATATAAATCTATATTATAATATATTATTTAATATAGGAAAAATTAAAAAAAGAAAAAAGATAGTCAAATGGGAAGGAACATACACAAGATCGATGATCAGTGTCGTAACACGCGATCCGATATGCACATAGCAGTAACGGTAACCCACCTTGAACAATAGCTAGATTAAGGGCTTTCAAGGGCGGTGCGATAGACTCGTAATTTCAAACAACGCCGTGGCTAATTTGAATCCGTTACGAATTCTACTCTACATTTATATTGGCTTAAAGTTAGATAAAGAAAAGTAAAAAAAAAAAAAAATGGAAAATAGGCGAAAAAGTGATAAAAATATTTTAAAGGCTCTGACGTTTTTACTACAAACTATTTTCCTCCTTATCTGTAATAATACGTTAACAAATGCGGACTGTATATATAGTTTTTATACCTACTGTTAAACATTAAAATAAATGTACAGAAATTGTGACAAAATATGCGACAGAATAACTTCAATATAAACTTCTTCGTATGCATAGAAATAAATGCAGATTTAATTTCAACAATTAAAATGTACAACCGTGAAGTACATTGTAAAATTATATTTACATATATATGACATATATATTATTATTATTATTATTATTATTATTATTATTATTATATAACTGAAAAATATGTAAGCATTTCGAGTATTCCTTTTGATATAATCAACTTTTCTTTTCTAAAGATGAAGAATCCGTTCCTAAAGTTTAACCGCATAAATATATATATTTCTTTTTTTACTCCTTGTATAATTACTATTCATTTTCTTTCGCATGAAAAGTTAGTTGCAGAATATAAAACTTAACTAACGCTAACTTGATCGTAGTTGACTGCTCTCTTCTGTGATTTTTGTACATTTTTCTGTCAGATGCCTTCTTTCTCGATTTTCACTTCTTACTTTTTCATCTACTGTTAAATTTTTATAATTCGGCAAATTTTAATTAAAAGTAACTACTCTCTCATTTATTTGGTCAAATAAATGAATGGATTTTTTCTGCATGGTAATTTGCTCTGATACGTTTTTTTTTATGTTTTTCGATTGCAGAATTATATAAATATCTAATGAAAAAAAAAATTGTGGAAATTATGTGAATACCATTCGAAAGTATGCGTATACGTTGAACCTATTATGAGCTAATAAAACTTTATTTCCAAACTGACATTCGCGATAACTCGAACAATTATTCATCGAATTACTTCAAATTCGACTCTTTCCATTTGTAATTAACTCTAACGTTACAAACTGATGAATATCTTTTACTTTTTTTTCTTTTTTATTATTATTATTATTATTATTTTATTATAACATAAAAAAGAAATAGGTTCGTCAGCCTCTACGAGCTCGGTAACACGACCTTCAAAAAATAAACGTCCATTCCTATAATTATTAATAATTTTTCATCACAAATTTATATATTAACGTTCTTTTTAAGACAAATATAAATACGATGAGACAAATCGCTATGTTGTATCTATTTTATCTTCGTTGGAAATATAATTCGCTGAGAAAAACAAATCATTGCTTCCTGACTCGATAAATGGTTAATAACCTTTCTATTTAATCTCTTCTGTTCTATCAACGAAGTAACAAATAATCAAGGAAATATAAAACGTACAGTTAAATTAATGAAAGTAACAAAGAGTTAAACGTTCCGATTGACGACAAATTGATTACGATCGTATCGTTGAAAGAACTTAATTACTTACTGAAAAAAAAAAAGAAAAAGCGTTTCTAAAAGCTTTCGTTAAAAGCTTAGGGCTATTCCTGGCTGCAGTATCGATGAGAGGAAAAAAAGAAAAAAAGAAAAAAAGCGGCAAAGAAGACCGTTCGACACGTAGTACGCAATCGTAGGAGAAGATTAATCGGTGCCACGCGCCTGTTATTTGTCTCTTCTTTTGAAACGATCATCTCTTCGCTCATTTTTACCTTCGTACAAGGAAATATTTTCAACGTATTTTAAACGATTACACCACGCCTTCGCTAGAAATATTCTTTCATGACGTAACATGACTTAGAAATAACAAACAAAAAAATAATCAAAATGAAAAGAGAAAGAGTGAGTGTGAAAGAATGAGAATACGTGCAAAAAAAATGTTAAGATATATTTCTAAATTCGATATTACGTAAAAAATATCTAAGCATTCTCTCTCTCTCTCTCTCTCTCTCTCTCTCTTCGATTCATATTATTTCTACACCTTTTTCTAATTGAAAACATTAAATATATCCTACTAAGTGAAAAGATATGAATTTTATCATTCGATAGATAACGTTAATACAAATAATCGTTATCAAAAATTATTTCGGTCACTAGAAACTCTACTATAATATCAACAATACTTATTTAATAACTCGTTAATCGATCTTTAAAAGAATAAGAACAAAATAATTACTTTTCTCTTTCTTTCTTTATTTTTCAAAATAAAAAATGTACGACAAAAATTTTAGATATTTTCATATTTTCGTGACAGTGTATTTTATACCCGTTGGTATAAAAGTAGAAGAAAAATAAATGTATTTGTATTATACATATAAAAATACCGCAGGTGTAACGTAAACTGCACGAACTCGAATTTCTGCGATGACTCAAAATATGGAAATAAGGAAAAGAAAAAAAATATAAAGAAAATAAATATAAGGAAGAAGATATAAAAATAACAATTACGTAGCTTTTCTATTCCTATAACCAATACGAATGACATTCATTTCATAATTCTCTCTCATTTAATTTTGTAAATACATTTCTCACAGTTACGAAAGACGAAAGAGAAATCAAAATCGAATTATTACTGATAGTGTATGTGTATGTGTGTGTGTGTGTGTGTATGTTCTTCTCAGTTTTTATGCCGTTCAATAGATGATCACGCGAGTAAAAAAAATATATCGAAAGGAAAAGGTTAATACTACTACTACTACTCCTACTAACAAGTCGTCTACATTTTTCCTTCGTGTATAGATGACGTACATGACACTTAAAACGAATCCAAACTAAAACTGAAATAATTGGCCATGAATTTGAAATTATTTTTCTATTTCAATAAAAACCAACGTCCCGAAGAAATCTAAATAATATTGTAGATAGATTTCGTTTTCAAAGAGATCTACCAGGACGAAATTTGCGCGCGCTCGTGCAGCAGCAGCAGCATCGTCAAATTTCGTTAATTAATTTTCGACAGGTGGAGGGAAACAAACGCTCGAGGTCAATTTGTCGAATGATGAACAGGTCGAAAAGTTTGCTAAATGGATTTGCACGAAATAACGCCCCTGGCTATAGAATAATAATAATAATAATAATAGTAATAAAACGAATTATGATCTAAATGAAAAAGAAACTTATACCACGCTGAACGATCGATAGTTAAGATCTTTCAAGATAAATCTCGATCGAGACTATGGTCGAGACAATTCGATTAAAACGTGACCAAGGTTTTCTTCTTTTTTTTTTTTTTTTTAATATCCGCGAATTATACGAAGATAATTTTAAAAAAGATAAGATTAATACATGTTACTTTCCATGTGCAGATTACGTTAGATATTTTTCCTTTAAATAAAATAAATATGCAAGACTAGACTATATAATAAGTTTTGAGTGAAAACGCGTGGCCATACTCGAGATAGCGCACTGCGCGTCGAAAAAACGACTATGCACGACTATGCAACGACGATGCAACGACGACGACGACAACGAGGCGCGCATTTGACAGTTCACCTTGACACAAGGATTTGACCAACGAATAGAAGGAGGGAGAGAGAGAGAACGTCATGTTCTCTGTCTTTCTTCACTCCTCCCTCAACCCACCCCCGAAGATGCCGGCGGGTACGTCGTATACTACGACACTGGTCAAACTTCGCTCACCTTAGACCACTATAAAAATGACATTGACGTTGGTAAAAAAAAATCACTCACCAAGTGAAGGACCGTATTGACAACTTCCCGATTAGACACCTGTCCTACTTCAATCAGGCTGATCAGGACGGCGAATTTCAAGCTGTCGTTCATCGCCATCGCCACCACCTCCTCCGGCCTCTTAATATCACTAAACGGTGGATTTTTCATGTCCGCCATCTCGTCGATTTTCAACGTTGTGGAACGCGGTACTTCCACAGGAAGAAAATCTACGACAGTTTAAGCACGTACCGCCTTATCAACGAGAGATTTTCACCGTCACATGATAATACAACACAAATTGATCTGCCATCTTTGAGAGTAGACACTGTTGTGAGGAGTCTGCCAGTACGCCAAAGGCAAAAGTTCCTAGAACAAGGAGCGCGCGCGCGACAACACGACCGTCCTGTCGCCTGTCGGCTAAAACACTAACTTAGCCGGCGCGCGACATACACATCCAATGGTGGGGATAAGCCTAACTTCTTGAAAAGGAGTGACAGACTCTCGCGCAGACAGTCTCTCATTTTCTTTCAATCAATCTCTTTTAGAAAAAATTATTTTCAACGTTTATTATAATCTTTATTCTATATTATTTCCTTACCTCCATAATTGTATTTTCTTTTTTTTTTTCTTTTATATTAATGAGTTTATCCCGTAAAATTAACGAATAAATAAATGATGTATTATATCTATTCTTTATTTTATTGAGAAAGGGAAATGATACTAATTGTAAGTAAACGATATTAGCTATTTGATTAATAATTAAATAAATTTAAATAAATATGTGTTTAGGTACTCTGACGTTTCGATCCATTTGTGATTAATTGAACAAAAATAATAATTTATCTAATAATTTATAACGGATACCTTCAATTGATTTCTTTTTCTGTTTATAATATTTCTTTCGTTTTTATTTTGTAGATCTTATTCTTTCAAATTCTATTTACATGTCTCTTATTTATATTCAAACTTTTCTTGATACTATTTCCGTTCTTCTTCTTCTTCTTCTTTATTTAGTATTTCTCATTTACTTATTATTCCTTTCTCCAAACATGAAGAAAATATTGGCTGTTAATTTAAATAAATTATTATTGTGTATTATAATTAACATTACAAATAAATCACGATTTGAGCAACATAATACAAATATTTTTCATACAATTTGAATTTAAATACACCGGATGCGTGACCATAATGATCTTGAATTGGTGCTAGGGATATTTCGTTATAATACGATATAGTAACTTTGAAGAATTACTGATAAGTATTTAACGTAAGAAAATTCATTCTTATAAACTTCACTGTCACGAAGTAGTTTAAGGTTTAAAGAATCCATGTTTCGTTTAATGACGATGTTGACGTGACGGAATTCTGAGATAACAATAGAGACTTATAATCTAAATTATCTTGATAATGTTTTTGGTAGGCTTGACAGGTGGAATAGCCACTGGGAAAAGTACCGTTGCTGATGTATTTCGCGAACATGGCATACCTGTCATCGATGCCGATGCAATTGCTCGTAAAGGTTAGATATGATTTATTACCCTGCTAATGTCACATTGAATACCAAACGAATCTTTTCATAAAAAAAGAATAAAAATGCTGAGAATTAATTGAAAAATCAATAAGAATTTTTCATTAATAAAATGTTATAATTCGTATATTTAAATGATACAATTATTTTGTTAAATGTCATTCCTTATAATGTGTTGCTTATATATGCATATATATATATATATATATATATATATATATATATATATTCATATTTACATATTTACATATACACACATACACGCATACGTAAACATTGAAATTCTGAAAAACATTTTTTTTGCATACGTTCCTCTGTGGTATAGATCAAAGTCCTTCAAAATGACTTGCACTTCTTAAATAAATAATGTATATATGTATTTAAAAATACAAAATCTTTTATTTAAAATATTAACTAATCAATATTGTTTTTTTTTATTGCAAAAAATATTGCTTTTTATTAACAATGCTTTTTTTATATTTTTAGTCGTGGAGCCTGGAAAACCAGCTTGGTATAAAATACAGAAAGAATTTGGGCCTGAAGTATTCCTCAGTACAAAACAACTTGATAGAACCAAACTAGGTGATTTAATTTTCAATGATATTGAAAAAAGGAAAAAATTGAATGCTATTACACATCCTGATATATACAGGGAAATCTATTGGCAAACATTTAAGTATTTTGTACAGGGTCATCCGTTTATAGTCCTAGAATTACCATTACTCTTTGAATCAGGACATATGTTAAATTACCTACACAAAATTATTGTTGTAACCTGGTAAGTTGTTAATTTGTATTTATTCTTTTTTTTTCAACTAAAACCGATAATAACATTTCTAATTATTTTAATTTTTTAGCGAGGAAGATCTACAATTGCAAAGATTAATGGAACGTACGGGTTTTACGGAATCTAAAGCAAAACTTAGAATAGAAGTACAAATGTCTTTAGGAAAGAAAGAAGAAATGGCAAATTTCGTAATTGAAAATTCGGGAAGCGAACGTGATACCAGAGAACAAACCATTAAAATAATTAATGTGTTAAGATATTCAAAATACCATTGGAAATTACGTTTTATAGTTGGTTTTTGCTGCACTGTTCTTTTAGCTGGTGCATATTGGTTAAGAAACAGGTCATTTAAATCTCTTCCAACAACAGTATAAATATAACAGTTCTAATTAAAAATTACAACACAAATTTCGCTAAAGATGAGAAAAGTTGTAAACCAGTATGGTCATTTAATTTTTCTATTAATAAAAAAATAATCGCATACGTATGTGCATTGGAACAATACTATTAAATCACTGCTATCTTCTTTTATATATAAATATATATATATTCAAAGTAAAAAATGAAATATATAGATTCGGTAATGAAATATATGTACCGAAAAACGCAAAATAGACTTCTTCAAAATAAACGATTACAGTACTGTACATATCAAAGATCTAAGAAACCAGAAATAATGTTATATGTATAAAAAGTACTATTAAATGACAACTTAAATTTTCTATACAATTAAAAATCCCACAAATGCAAGAGAAAAATAATATAATTCTTACGTCAAAAGGAATATAATGTTGGATGAAAAGTGGGTGTAACATTTATGGGGCATTACAGATCTAAAATATGTGTTTGTTACCTTATTTAAATGAAAGATAAGTAATACTTCAGTTTTTTTCCAAATATATATTATAATATAATATTATTTGTGGTTGTCGACTATTTTATATACGAAGATTATTCTTTATACTTAATTGCATTTATGTTAATTGTATTGAAGTTGAAAAATATCATAGATTGTATTTATATCGATGGAAAAAATAAATGTAATATGTGGTGGTACGTATAATAAAGCTTCGGGATTTTTAATTAAGTTGTTTTTTTTCTTGAATTCTTACAAATTCGATTTTAATAATTCTTCTATTTTTATTATACGTTACTTATCAACATTTTGTTCTTTTTCAATTATTTCCAAGAATAAATAAATTTTTAATATTTCTTTTTATAATTTATATTATAAATATTTTATATATCTCCTTATGATCAAAATTGATAAGAATTCTTACCTTTTTTTTTCTTATTCAACTACAAGAATTTTGTCAAAAGCTTACATAAATGTGCACAATGGGCCTGTATTTATTTATTAAAATATTGCTATTTTATAAGAATAGTCGACTTATTTATTGAAAATGGGAGTATAAACATTTTTCTTGGAAAGGGAAGAAACAGTTAAGCAACGAAATATTTACAGCCTTGCCTATGGAAAACAATTACAGGGTTCGCTATTATCTTAACTCGATGACAAATCTTCACTGTGACCTAATATATTTCCTTCTATTTTGTACTTACATTAATTTAATAATATCTAAATGAGTTCTTTCTTATATATATCTTACTTTACAATTTTTCTTACAGATTCGTATAATTATCTTGCAAATGACTGACTACACGCATATATAGATACTTTTATGGTGTTTATAATATAAAACAAAGTCAATAATTTGTTGTTTCTTTACTAACCATCTAAATAATTAATTATTTATGCATTAATAAATCAACAAACAATTATAATGTATATTTCAATCATACTTTATACTGATTACATTCATACGATCCTCATTTACTACTTTGCGAAGATGAATTTCTATAAAACGAAGTAAAAATATGATATTCGAGAGAAAGTAGAACCACAGAAGGAAAAAGCAATATATACAAACAGTGTGAAGATGTATGAACATCTTAAAAGAGTGCATGTAAATTGTACTGCTATAAAACGCGCGTTTTTACCTTTACCCTGCATAATAAGTTATATCAATTTTCCGAACAGTAGTTCTGTCTATATTTCTTTTTTTTTTGGTATTCTTTAAATACATCATTTAGATGTAAATAGACGCATTTCGGGTAGGTACATTTGTGTTTGTTACTTCCTGCATATTCATAATTACTTTAAAAACTATTATGTAAACAAGTTCGTTCAAAGTTCGAGTCCCAAAATCACAAATACAGAAAGCAACTACCTATTCCTTGACTCACCTAGTAGATCAAAAGAGCTTTCTTTCATCGATGCATTACTGCAAAACAGGCCTAAGTTCTTGAGTCATGATAGGATAGGAAACCAAAGGTGCGGTTGCACCTGATATTGAAAGAGGTAAACTGGCAGGTTGTTGCGAATTAGGTGGTTGTTGATTTGTCGCTTGTGGACCTGAACCACTCATAGTGATAGTCTGTTGTGCCATAGTCACAATAGGTGGTGGGATCGAAACGGAAGCCATGGACACCGCGGCAATAGATACGGGTGCGACCGTAGCTATGCTTACTGGAACAGTAGCTACACTTGCTGTAACCGTACGTAACGTACCAGCTGCTACAGCAGCATTGACCATTTGTTGTGGAGTAGGAGCTTGAGACGGTGGAACGGTGTTTGTAATTGTAACTGCTGGGACTGTTACAGCAGTTACATTTGCAGTTCGTTTCCCCGACATTCTCAATTGAGCATTTTGATCCAGCAAAAACTCATTGGTAGCAGTTAAATCGCTTACCTATAATAATAATAGTACTATTAATAAATATTCGATGATTCACCTAAACAGAGTATTATATTACGAATCCGATGTAAATAATAACCTGTTTTTTTAATTCTTCTATATTCTTTCGTAATAACGCATTTTCATCCTCTAATACAATAGCCCTAGCTTCATTACGGGGTATTACTGGATAATAATAGCCTGGTGTCACTGGCTGTGCTGTATGTTGACCAACAATTTGCGAAGTTTCAAAGTGGACAACCGTCTCTCCGGAAACTATTCGTCGTTTTGGCTCCGGCGGTCCTATATAATCTGTTGAATGTTGAGAGGTATTGTAGCCATTGCTTGCAACTAAATTGTGTTGCTCTTCCATCGGCCAATGGAAACTATACAAAATATAATTCATTATTCAAATAGAAATAATTGTATTTTTAATCGTAGAGATAATCGAAAAATATAACAATGATCTAAGAAATATTATGAGTTATCCCTATTACTCACTTTCTGTCCTCCTCGTATCTACGACTTTCGTTATTGTTGGGACTGTTGAAATTATGGGGAGGTCTTGACGCATTACTATGTGACGTTTGTGTCAAATTATGTTGTGGCTCATCCTTCTTCACGTGTCTATATTTACACTGACTCCTCTGGCAAGTACCTTTAATAAAATCCTTGCAAAGAGGATACTCTGATTTTTCACCGTTACTTTTCAACCTATTTAAAACGTGAGCCGGTAACTCTCCCGTAGCACGAAAACGTTTTTCTTCGTTCTCCGTACAATGTAAAAATTTACAACCTGGCCAATTGCACATGCCGTTTTGAAAGTCGTGACAAAATGTATAACCCTCGACCGGATCATCGTCCGAACGTTCGTGAAGATATTTGCAACGTTTTCCCCGATGGCAAACATTCCTTAAAAAATCTCTACAAATGCGAGTTGGTGAAGTATCGCCGCCATTCGTTACTTGTCCATCAGACATATTTTTATTTTGTTCGTTAGACGAATTGTCCACCTTTTTATTTAGCTTCTTCATTGCTTTAATATCAGCATTACAGGATTATAATACAATAATTCTCCTGGCGTATGTATGGTGTGGTTCGTTTATATTAATTATAAGATTTCCTTTTCCCGAGACGAACTCCTGTAATTGGAGAAAGAACAAAAAAAAGTAATAAGAAGTTAAATAAACAAAGAGAATACAAATTGTTATCATTATTACGTATATATCTTATGTCGATACTAACGTGTAAGAAGGCATAGGATAGCATACAATATCGTCTTTATATTCAAATGATCCTTCAAACCGCGAGGTACGTATCAGCGCGTATTTTCCTATCTAAATTACATAATCTATCGCATCACGTCGCAAAAGCGACGATGCTAACGAAAGAGGACTTCATTCATGAGGTCTCTACGCTATTTCAATAGCATATGGCCAATTGATATGAAGCTGAATATAGCCTGAATTATCAAGAGAATGTAAAATACAGATACGCGGCCTACACCATATGTAGTTTTTTTTAAAAATAGCGCTCGAATCGATTGCGTTTCAATATACCGTTTTTTTTTTTTTTAATACATTTTTTTTTTATTCTTTCTAACTCTACAGAGCTTGTCCCACGTTTATTTTTTAATACAATTCTTATTTTTATTTCAATTTACGATTAACGTTTGAAAATATCTCTCATAAATGCGTGCACGTGACAAAAATTGTAAAATATTAAATAGACAGAAAATTGAGAAGAGCAATGAAAGTCCATAATTGTAAAATCAAATTAAGATTTCTTTTTTTTTTTGTTTGTTTTCTTTCTTATCTTTTCATTTTAATTTAATTTATAGAAAGTGTCCGTGGATAATATATACAACTATATAAATAATATATCGTTTTATTCTACTGTGGTAGTTGCACATGCCTTAGGTCTTTATAAAATGAGAAAAAGTACATTCTCAATATTAAGTTAATTTTTATTACATTCTTATATGACTTATACATAAGTATTAAGGTTATATCAACAATATTATGTATAAGTAAGATTTACTATATTAATTTCCACTTGTCTCTCCTACCCTTTTTCTAAATTCAACTAACGAAAGTGGGATAATCGTGAGACTATATGATTTCTTTTTTTTTTTTTTTGAAAGAAAGAAAAATATCGAGAAAAAATATGCCGGTAATTATAATAGTGAATTAGATAAACAATATTTTTTGTTTTTTTTTATTTATGTAATTTCTTGTTTATTTAAATTTATTCTTTTTTTGATTTAGGTCGACTGTCATAATTACCAGCACAGATAATCTAATCTCTTCTTTTTTCCCCCTCTCTTGTTTTTTTTCTATTATAATTACGTCTCTTCTTAATTCTTTTAACACGAAAAATATTGAACGAGCAATGGCACTCTATTTTCAACTAACAAATTAGGAAGATATACGATTAAATTGGATTATATTCGTATAAAAAGAATTCAATGGAAATGTAGTATACACTCGCAATTATCCGTTCTTCTAAATTTTTCTTCTTTCCTTTTTTTTGTTTTTTATTTTTCAATTTTTTTTTTCTCCCCCTTCAATTTTTCCTTCTCAATATATATATATATATTTAGATGCCTAGGCCAATTTATCGCTGCAATAATCGAAAACTTCTTGTATCGATTAATTTTTTAAAAGTCTACAAGTATAAGAGAATAATCTGCTTAATAGTTATTAGGTCGGTCGATTAGATATGCCTTTTTAATTTGATGATATCAATGCAAACGAAGAGATAAATGGAACGAGCTGATTGGAAATGAATACAAATTTTTAACATAAATTCTTTCGTTTCTTTTTTGTTCAACAATAATTAAATACAAAAAGATAGTGAGCATTTAAAACTGTTGCAATCCGTATAGAGACAAACATCGATTACGAACGAACAGATATATATATATGTATATATATATAATCGTAATTACATGCTATACCATTAAATAGAGAACTTGCAGAACCATTACAAAATCAATTTTATTTTAAACAACTCAATCAATAACATGCCTGTGCATTAAGCACGCGCTTGTGGTGAAAATCTACGCAACGCATCTTTTTACAAATAACTGAACACGTGCCACAAATTGTGAAACGACACCTTCACAAAAATATAAATGATAATATATAAAATATATGTTTAAAATAATTAAAATGTTAATTTTAAAAGTACAAGGACTATATTTGTGTGTGTATTTATGTGTGTGAGTGGGTATGCATAATAGATATCATTGGCAGATCAGAAATTTGTTGCAAGACAAATTTCGCAATAAGAAATTTTGAAGAAGAAGAAGAAGAAGAAGAAAAAGAAGAAAAAGAAGAAAAGATTTACAGTCCTTTTTACATTCAGATTTTATAAAAATTTGTTCATATACGTAATCTCGACGTAATATAGTCGATTGTAAAATAACGCTTTTTTTCTTTTTTTCTGTGTTGTTTATATATCTTTTCTCACTTTTTGTTTGTTCGTGTGTTTATTGAATTTTTATTTATTACTTTCATACGCAGGCAGAAACAAAACAAAACAAAAGAACACAATAAACGAAAATATTATGAGATAATATATTGATGAACACACTTTGCTCACTTAATTTTGTGTCATAGCCACTTGCCATTCATTGATCGATCCAGCGAAGACGTTGCATTATAAATAATCGCGACGACGTATTAACACAAAGCGCGTGGCATTGTAATCCGATATTAAATACCACACTTTGAAAAGATATGATTATTCAGATTGGCAGCATATTGAACATTTTCAGTGGTATTGTCTAGTTTCTTCTCTAAATAAGTTCCACCTAGCCGTAATTTAATTTTAAATCGATACACAATGCTTGTGGTCATAGAATATACATATAATACTGCCTTTGATTTTTCATTCCTCCATAGGATTTTTAAAAGAAAAGAAAGAAAACAAAACATTAAAACTGAAATATCTTGAATTCAGTTCGTTAAGGATACGTTCATTTGTATTTTATACTATTTACAGATTTGTGTTTAATCTTAATTGTATAAAAAAAAAACGATAAGTTTTTTCAGATAAAGAATATAAATTTTCCAAACCTAAATCCATGTCTATATTATACAGAATAAACCTTGAGTTTGTGATTGCACCACATATTCTATAACTAATATTGTGTTAAAGTTTCATTATTAATATTAATTTTTATAATTGTATTAATTATTATTATTATTATTATTTTGTTATTTATTTATTTATTTGTTTGTTATTATTATTATTATTATTATTATTATTATTATTATTATTATTATTATTATTATTATTATTATTATTATCATCAATATTATTATTATTATTATTATTATTATTATTAATATTATTATTTTTATTAATATTATTCTTTTTATTATTATTATTCTTTTTATTATTATTATTATTATTATTATTATAGATAAAAAATTAAAAAGGAGCTATATTACTTCTTATAAAGAAAATTATTTACAAAAGCAAAAAATATTAGAAGATTTTTTCTAGCAACATGCACACTAATACTATTACAATGGGAACAACATAATGTATTGGCACAGTGTAGGTTGCATTTAGCAGATCACCACACTGTTGTTTTAATGTCGTATATTTTTTTAGTAGTTCTCCCCTTTCGATTAAGAAGGCATTGTACTTTTCTTTTACTATTACTAATTCTTCATTAACTTCCTGCATTCTTTGAGCCTCGTTTTTCGCACGATAATATAATTCTTTCAACCTATCCATAATAATATCGGTTGGTCCATGAATCAACGAGTCTCTTAATTCTTCTAATTCCTGCTTGACCACTTGTTGCGCTTCCAGGCTGTCTTCACCTTTTAAAGAATCTAAAGATCCAATTAGAGTATGTAATATGTAATCTTTTGAATGCAAACTCTGCTGCATACTTTCATTCTTAGTCATAGGCTTTAATGTCTTAATATAATCTCCTTCTAGATGGTCTTCCTCGCAGTCTTTATTTAAGTCAACTTTTTCATTGACATTATTCTCTTCGGTTTGTTCATACTTCTCTGTTATATTTTCTATTTCTCTGAAAGATTTTTCAGAATCTATGGCATCGCTTGATTTTTCTAATACCTCACTCTCCTTCTCAATTTGTTCTGATGGCTCATAATAAACTTCCAATTGCTCGCCATTTTCGTTAGACGCAAATCTAACTTCTGCTTTATAAGGTACAAATATCTCTTTAGTTTCTCCAAAGGCATGTTCCTCTTTTTTGTTTTCTATAGTTGATTTAACACTGACATCGTCACTAGCAATACTACATGTTTCATCCGTTGCATCTGAATCTATCTCTGCATCCAAATTATTATCCACATTGTCTAAGTTAGCATTTCCATTCATTAATGTTCTCTTGGATGGAGGTGGCAAAATGTATTCAGTTAAGTTATCATGTCCCAATGGCATATCATCCAATTTTTCTTTTGAACTAAATGATTCAGAATTAGCAACTTTTAATTGATTGGAATCTATATCTTGTAAATTAAATTGGTTATCCTGCTCTTCTTTAAAGTTACTTTCAGAATCCATTACTATATTACCAGGGTTAATAGAATTTAACTTATTCAAAATTGCATTAATAGTATCTATAGGATTCTCGCCATCTTTTGAATCAAAATGTTCACCTGTTACTAATTTTGGATCCATATCTTCCAGAGTTTGCATATAATTTCTTAGGGCAGTGATCTGCTTAAAAATATTAACCGAACTTAATGTAGATATTTGTAATCTTGCCAACAAGTTTTTTTCTCTTGCCTCTTGACGCTCCAATGTTTTTAATATGACTTGTATCTGTTGTTCCGCATTTTGCTTCACTACTTTTAAATTTTCTTCAGTTTCCAAAAGTTTATTTGTCGTTTCTTGAAGTTTCTTTTGTACTTCTGCGTATTTGACACTAAGTTCTTGCAGTTCATTTTGAGCATATTTTGAAACACTGTGCAAACTCTGATTTTCTTCTTCGGTTTCACTTAATTGAGTTTCTACATGTACTAGCCTTTTGGTAATTTCCAGCTTTTCTTGTAAAATTTTTTGTAATGCTTCCTTCGCTGTATTTTGATATTGTGCTTTTTCTTCTTGAAGTTTAACGAGTTCATTTCTAATCTTATCATCTGTGTAATTTTTTGAATAAACAACGAGTTGATTTTCCACAGTTTCAACCCATGATAATAAACGATCCTCCGTTATTAATGCTTTCCATGACTGATTAGTAACTTTACGAATATTTTCTACCAATTGTTGAAGATGCCCTAGTTTAGAATTAAGTGCCTTTTCCCTTCTAGAAGCTTCTTGTATAACCTGATACAACTTATATAAATCCTCCAAAGAAACATTACTACCTGGAGTAATGGCTGTGCTAGGACTAGCCTTAACTTCTTTGCCATCGGGTAGATAAAGCTTTATTGTAGCCACTATGCAACCATGAGTGACTTTCTTCGTGTTCTCTACAACATCCACTCCAAATTGAACTATATCCCCAGAATATACTTCTTCAGCTCCAGATTCCAAACCAGAAGTACTTAACCTTTGATTATTAATGAATGTTCCATTGCTACTACGAGTATCTTGTAAATAAAATTTTCCACTGGAATACCAAAGCAATGCATGATTCCTTGACAACACTCTACAATCAAAGATTGCATTATTTGGAGATGCTCTTACTCTGGCCACCGAACGACCTATTTTCACAGGCTCTTCCAAAGTAAGAGTACGTTCTTGAAATGGATGAGAGTTGTCCCTGCAAATCAGGACAACTTTAGGTGCCATCTTATTGTCCTGCATGTTTTTCAAGCTCAGGTTGTTATTATTCTGAGCAGCAGGGTAATTGGCATTTTGTACCCATCCACCACTGGCTACAACCATAGCCGAATATCCTGGACACACTAGACAGAGTTAACTTTATTTCAAAATAACCTTGAGAGAACACGTTACGATATTCTTTAACGATAAATCGTTGAAAAAAAATGCGGAAGAAGAAGATAAAAATTCTCACGCGGTATTACTGTATTGTTCATTGAGGCAAAAAAAAAGGAGCTCGATCAATCGTTTATTCTTAATTTCGTGTACTTTAAACACGCACCATATACTTCGTACACACCCGAACCTCAGAATTCGGTCACGAGAAAAATCGTGCTCGAAACTCTTGCGACCTACGACTCGTCACGCCTCCTCGTGACAGAGGAATTAGCATGATTTCAACGATGGAAAGAAATCTTTTTCTTCATTAATATGATATTACGTTAGTCGTCGTCTCCCTTTTATCGTTCTTCCTTCCTCTTTAATGAGGAATTTCTTTTTCCACGTTTAATATACCGTCGTCTCGGTACGATAAGATCGAAATGAAAAGATGTTTCATATTATTCTTTCTACTTTGATTTTTCTTCTACTTCGTTAAGGAAATAATTCACTGTTCTAGACGTATCTTTTCAAATTGATGATCGATTATTATACAGGGATACATGAAAAAAGTATGTTTCTCGAAATAAGCAGATCGTCCACTGTCTTTCTCTTTATTCTTGTTTCTCCTTCTCTTCTTTCTCCTTCTCTTTCCCTCTCTACACGTTAGCACTTTCCTCCCCCTAAACGAGTCCTCTTTTTAACGCCTCCTTCCTTTTCTCTATCTTGCACTACTCTTCCACCTTTCGCTTTTACGCTCTCTAGACGTATATATATTTTCACAAAGTTCACATAACAAAAAATAAGACAATTACGATGCTAAAAAATACATTGTTCTAAAGTCAAGAAGAAAGTGACTTGGAATAACCAAATGATTTGTAATACTGTATACAACCAACCCAGTCAGTATAGGAGAAGTTTGACAAAATTTGTCAGCTGCGCAACTGGACTCGCGCATCGGTCGGCCATGTTACAAGCCGCCAATCGTCATCCATCCAACATCCTCGACCGACCACACGTACGCGTACACGCATACACAATGCCTCTATGTGTGCATTGTACGTGATCGCTTACGGTAGCGGATATACCTGGACCCCGTAATTCCTAACCGCTATAGGTTATGTTATATGGAACTAGAGAACGAAAGAGAACAAGCAAACTAGCATGAGCTTCTTATCTCTATCGATGGGAAATATCAGAAACGGGAAATTAACTAAACAGATAAAAAAAACTTTCCTATCGTCATTTTCTATTTTCTCATATGAATGTCTTATTGAAAAATAATGAAATATATTAAAAGGAAATATATAAAAAAAACATTAGTGGTGATATAATGTCACGTTTATTAATACTATATTCGTTCATAGATATCTATTAAAAAGCAATCGATCTAAACTAACTTTATCTTACTTTGTTTGTAATTCTACGAAAATGAATAATTGTTAATGATGATGCTATGTATTAAAGTGTACTACAAGAGAGAAGGGGAGAGGGACGAGTTCAAATAAATTCGAATAAAAAAATAACGATTAATTAAAAGGTTAATAATAAACCTGATACCACATTAGGAATAAGATTTTCCTTCTTATTAATGCGAATATATAAGACAACGAATCATAATATTATATCGTCTAATCCTTTCACTTTTCTATCCTCTTCGTTTCGTGCAAGCGAGCGAACGAGCGAGCGGCGTCAGGGTTGCGTCACACAATCTATCTCCACGCCGATCTTAATCATTTCAAATATACGCGGGCGTTTTTTTTCTTGAATGTCAATATAAAATCTTTTTTAAAAATATATCACACGGTACGAACTTTAAAATAAATCTTCCTATCGATTATTTTGAATATGCTTCCGTGTTTTATTAACTCGCTCGTCTATACTTTAATATTTTTTCTACTTTTTAATATTTCTTTTTAAATATATTAGATTTTTTTCTTTTAATAAGAAACACGAAATAAATCAATTCAATGTCAGTTTAAAACGTTTCTATATATAATACAATATTTTCTATTACATTAACAACACTACTATAGGGAGACTATGTTTTTTATACGTTTAGTACGTTTAGTACGTTATAAGCACGGCCACATCCTAACCTCAGAATATCTGGCTCTTTAATTAAAGTATATTGCCTAAAATACATTCACTTTATCAACGATCATCTAAAAATTAAAAAGATATGAGTTTAAATGTAACGTTTTTATCGATAAATAAATATTTTAATGTTTTCAATCAAATTTAACATAATTTTGAACGATAATAGAAAAGTGACATTGACGTCAAGAGAAAGATTTTTTTTTTAAGGTTAAAGTTTACATAAACAATTTCAATTTTTAACATATTAAGTTTTAAAAATAACTGAATAAAGTAAAATGTCAGATGAAGAGGATTATATGTCAGATAAATTTTTGGAATTATCTGAGAAATGTGTTACGCCAAGTCTAGTTTATAGGCACACTGATAAAAGACAATTTGAATTAGAAAAAAAAAAGGCAGAACATGAAGCGAAAATGAAAGAAAAAAATAAATCGATACATTTAATAGAGCATGAAAAACGAGAAGAGGGCTTGTCTAATGCTATAACAAGTAATAACAAAGGTGAGTTCTACAAATAACTTACGAGATTAATTCTATTTATTTGTTACTTTTCTTTTTATAGGTTTTGCATTGCTTATGAAAATGGGATATAAACCGGGACAAGGAATCGGAAAAACAGAATCAGGTATCGTCGAGCCAATTGGGGTAGAATTGAAAGCTGATCGTCATGGATTAGGCAAAGCACCAAAAAAGAAAGTAACCAAACCAAAAACTGTGGATACACGATTGGATAATTCACATATGAAAGATTTTCGAGAAAGAATGGCGGAAAGAAAATTAGAGCAAATGTTTAAAACGGATTTATATAAAAGTCAGAAGATTTGTCAACAATTAGATACTAAAGCAAACATAGAAGAACCTCAGGAATCATGGTTTTGGTTAAATGACACTGAGAAGGAAGAAGATGAAAATGAAGAAGAAAAAGACAATAACGAAGAAGAAAAGGAAGAAGAAGAAGATATAGAGAAAGAAGAAGAACTTACTGTTAAAGAAAAATTAGATACTTTAACAAAATATTTACGTGTAAAGTATTTTTATTGTATTTGGTGCGGTGTATTATTTGATAATGAAGATGATTTAAGGGATAATTGTCCAGGATGTACAAGAAATGATCATTAAAAAGTGCATTAAAAATAAATATTCAATTCAATAATTTAATACACTAGTTGTATACATAATACTGTTATTTAATGTTACCAAACGTAGACACGAGTTATACAAGATGACAAAATGTTTTAGTAAAGGCAGACAAGTTCCTTCGATACAGTTACCCCTACCATATATAAAAACATAAAAAAGCTATTAAATACATAATGTAAAATACTCTGAAAATAGTATATCATGCTAGGAAATAAAGCACATTGTAGCGTAAAAGCTAGAAGTGGTTACAATTGCTATTAAGTCTTAGCAGGGGTTTCTAACCCCAAGCTGTTATATGTTAGAGGGTTACTTTCTTATAAAAGCAAGTGTTGCCTTTTCTCTTGTTTCATTTCTCCTTTGTACTTTGATCAAATCTTTACTAAAAAGAAAACTAATCCTCGAAAAGAAGAAAATTTAAATATTATTCCCATAATGATTAAATTCACCTCATTTTTGTTGATCATTACATCCTGGTATAATTTTTCTGTCATTGCACAGATATTAGAAGATGAAAATTGTGAAACATTACAATCAGAAATTCATATTACTAAAGGTACATAACATATATGTTAAAATATATAACTGGACAAAAATAAAAATAAAATAAAAGAGAAAATATATAATTAAATTGTTATCTTTTATAGATGAATACGATGAAATTGGGCATATAAAGAGAACATGCAGCGGTGACATATCAGTCACCAAATGTGAAGGATTTTGTACTTCACAAGTACGACCAAGTGTTACTACTGCTACTGGGTTTACTAAGGTATATACTAATTACGATTTATAAATGACATGTGAATTATTCAATAAAATATATACATACACACATATATATTCTTCGTTTTTCAGGAATGTTATTGTTGCCGTGAAAGTTATTTGAAAGAAAGACTTGTTATTTTAAATCAATGCTACGATGCAGATGGAATAAAATTAATGAATGACGAAAATGGAGTTATGGAAATAAAATTACGAGAGCCAGCAGAATGCAAGTGTATAAAATGTGGAAATTTTTCCAGATGAAATAAGAAATGAAACTAACTTCAATTGATGTAAAGTTGTGATAATAATAACTTGAATTAAAAATGTGGAGATACCTGTACCACTGCTTACAATAAATTATATTCATAAAAATATGTTACTCTATATATGCTTTACTTTTCCAAAATGTCATATACCTATTTTTTCTTTTTACTAAATAAATTCCATTACGAAAGACAGAGAAAAAGAGAATAAAAAATACTAGTAATAATAGATAAATACTATTAATATTTGAATATGTAACTTATATCTATAAAGTAGTTTACCGAAAGTTCAATAATTACAAAAGTATCAATTGCATTAGGAACAATATAAAGTTAAATTACCAAAGTTTTACTATGCTTTTTGTAATATCTAAATCAGTTTTTAAGAGCAAAATTTTTTTAAGTTATATATTCATAGATAATAATATTAAAAACATATAATACTTTAACGATATACAAAATTAAATAATAAATCAGATAATTGGATCTAGTGACTTAATATTTGTATTTCTAATGCTCTACTGAATTTAATCTTTAAGTAATAGCATAACTACTTTCAAGCGATAATTAAGGGAATAACTTTTAATGCATTAAATATTATTTATATAAAACTCTTCTCAAACGAATAAGATAAATAGTCAAAATTTATTAAGCGAATATATAAAAGCTTATTGCTATTATGTCATTTAAGAATAAAAGTTATTATAATAATTGTTTTAAATAACAGAATATTTACGTGGTTTTATATCGTGATATGTTTATTAATATATCTGATTATGTGTATTTATAAATATAACATTAATAAATAATTTAAAATTATGTGTAATTCTAATAATACTGTTCTTTAAGACCCTTAAACATTTATATTAATTAATATAAAAATATCATGATTTCTTATTTATAAAATATCATAATGCTACAAAAAATTTTTAATTGAAATTAATAATAATTTTGCAAAGAAATACTTCCATAAGTATTTTATTATATATTTGAAAAGTAAAGAAATAATTAATATTTTGGTATTATAGGAACACTCATTGAAAATTTATAACATTCATTATTTTGTTAATAATGGTATTATTTTTCGAGTTTTGATTACATAGTATTTAATAGCAATAACCTTTTATCTCTCTTTCTCTCTCTCTCTCTCTTCTCTTTTCTTCATAGAATTTATTATAGTATAAGATTATAAATACTATACGTATAAAAAGAAGTAAAAATATAATAGTTGTTTGAATTTGACATACACACCTTAAACATCATTTAGATACGTAGTTGAGAGAAGGGAGGAAAAATGGTCACCCACAGAGTATAAAAGCTAACGGCAAAAGCTCAGCAAGCACAGTAAAGTGCCAGAGAGTGAGCAGAATGTATCATAATAAGAAGATGTTCTGGTGTCACATTGGTAATTAAATACAAAATTATTTTTAATTATCAAATATAAAATATTAAAAATAATTAATCCTTTTATAACTTAAAAGTTAGATGTAATAATATTGAATTTTATTACTTACTGTGTAGTTATAACAAGTTTGGTGATGTATACCCTCTTCGAGAAAACCAAAGCAATGGTAGGAATTGATGAATGTCAAGCAACACCGGTGATACACTTTCTCCAATATCCAGGTTGTATTCCAAAGCCAATACCAAGTTACGCTTGCAGGGGACGCTGTAGCAGCTATCTACAGGTAAAATAAAAAATACTTTAATTATGAATACAAATGTTTTTAAAAAATTAGTACTTTAAAGATATTAAAAGAAAGTTGTTTGAGCTTTTAGTTCAAATCAAAAACAATTATAATATCTTATTTTTACCCAAGAAAAGTTCTAAATAATTATATTCTATCTTTATTAAAATTATTTAACAAAAAGTTCAAAGAATAAGTGATTACTTAATTACAATGATTTAATGTAATGATAGAATGATTGACTAACATTTAATTTAACATTTCAATGATTTAATATTATTTCATTAATATTTATAATAAAACCAAAATTTATTTAATAGCAAAGAAATACTACAAGTGGAAATGCAGAATACATTTTAAGATTGAAAAAATGTCTAAATTATTATTTGATTACATCAAGAGTAAAAAAATAATTTATAAAATAAAGTTTATATATTATATATATTAAGGAAAAAGTAGTATAATTTAAAATAAAGTTAATATCTTTAAGTAAGCCATTGTTTTGAATACTATTTGAAAGAAATATTTGATAACTAAATGTATTTCGCATATACTCATACTATCTTGGACATTTTTGAATTAATATAATTAATTGTAAAGAAAAGTTGATAATTACCTTTCGCTACAGGTCTCTGGATCAAAAATTTGGCAAATGGAAAGAAGCTGTATGTGCTGTCAAGAAAGCGGCGAGAGGGAGGCTAGTGTATCCCTTTTCTGTCCGAAAGCAAAACCAGGAGAGAGAAAATTCCGAAAGTTAAGTTTATTTCCTGAACTCTTTATTAAACTTAAAAACTTCTTGTGAAACACCAGAAATTTTTCAAATCTGATTTGAAGGGTCGTTTTCACATAGATGTTAAAAGCAAACCGTTTGACACCACGAGTTTTGCACCGCCATATTGTTTTCGTGTAGAAATGACCAGTACTGGAGGTACAGAAAATGACGATCGCGGAAATTTCAAATGACGATTAACATACATCTTGAAAATAGTTTTAAAAAATGTTTTTTTTTTAATAATTTTGTTTACGATTCAATTCATATTTTAATTAATTTCTCGTGTTTGTGAATTGAACAAATGTTAAAAACGTTTATACGTAATTTTTCTCACAAGTTTTAATAGATTTTTATTTAAAAAATTTTATAGGTTGTTACCAAAGCCCCGTTAGAATGCATGTGCAGACCATGTACCAGTGTCGAAGAATATGCTATAATACCTCAGGAAATAGCCGGATTTGCCGAAGAAAGTCCATTTGCAACATCTGCTCATTTTAGACGATCACCTGGTCTGCAGTAACTTTATTTTTAATCTCTTCATGTATTTAAAAAATATAATAAATCAATATGATAAAAAAATAATATTATGCCGAGTCTAAGATAAAAAATATTAACATTATTCTCTTATTAATGTTAATTAATAATTTAATGAAAATTTGATAAAAAAATATCTTTAAAACATCATTCCCATCGTTTTAAATTTAAAACACAATTCTTAATCAATTTAGACGAATAATATCTCATTTAAGAGATGAAGGTTCAAACCTTGTATTTTACTCTTATCAAAGTTTTAAAAAAGCTTTATTTTAGGTAGAAAAATTATTTTAAGAAATATTTTTTCTAAAAATTATACTGATACAAGTTTTGGCAGAAAAACTGTTTTAAACATTTTATAAGTGATGTGCATACTTAAAGAAAGATTGTTATTGGATGAAACTAGTGCACTCTATACTCAGAAAAACGAACTGATCGTAATTTAGTTGAATAAGTTGCCACGTCTGATAGTTAGTACGTATACGACTGAAGACAACTCCAGCTACGTTTTTTCTGTGGAGCAAAAGATACTCTTCACTCAATTCGTGTGGAGGAAAATGGCCGCCCGCCCGAAGTGAGTCTGACGTTTCGCAAGGTGTTTATGCCTTTTTTTCGCGTAGTTTTTATAAATATTTGTTTTATGTGAGACAGTGCAAGTGTTTTTTCTATGTCTGTTTTCATTCCCGTGGAAATAAGCTGGCTGAGAGTGTAGGTAAGTCCGATATTTTTGGTTAAATTCGCGCGCAGACGATATAACTTGTGTATTACAGTAGATTATCTTAAGTTAGAAATTTCAAATACACTTTTTACATATAAATATTTCCAAAGGGAAATGGATAATAAATGATCGTTCATTGCATTACGATTTGTAGGTAATATCGTTGCGAACTTTTCTACCCACGTTCGATCGTTGGATTATACCGGGTGTATTATTTTTTTCTAGCGTAAGTGGGCGTTATTTAAATTGCACTGACTATTGCATACAAACTATGTCTGTTAAGAGTTATATTTATATAGTTTGTATTTTTTATTCTTATAATTTGGACTTAATGTATTCTATATTTATGCCAAGCAATATTATTAATTACATACTTGAAAGAGTTAACTTACTTATGCAAATAATTTCATGACTTCAAAGACATTATTACGAATTATTTCTTCAATGTGTTTTATACTTCTTTAATTTTCCTTTAAACTCGTACAGAATATATCTTTTATTATTGCGCATTTACCATGATCTTTATATTCATCGTATAAGATTCTAATTTTAGTCTATTTGATAACATATTTTGATAAGATATTTTATGCTAAATTTGTATTTTACGCTTATATCTATGCAATACAAATTCATATCGAGAAAAAATTGAATATTAGTAAATAACATAATATCCATTACGAGATATCTAATCAAAGAGTCATATAAGCGTTACTTACTTTATAGACACCAAGTAAATTTTAAGACTAAAAACTCTCAAACTATATTTTTCATAAGATTAAAATAATTCAAGATAAGAAATAAATACAAATTAATGTATCTCTCATAGCTTAAATTTATAAGAATAAAATTTTTATATTGATGTGTTCCCATCATATTAATGAATGAAGAATAGTGTGAATTAAGTGATTAATGCATTTGGAAGGTAGCAAAGTAGTCAACGTTAGTGTATAGAGCCATGCGAGTTCTAGCAATTAGTTATTGGCTAATAATGCAGTTAACGATCTACGCATGCCATACACGGGGAAAAATTTAGTCACAATGCGTTATTGTATACCGTAAATGGAGCGTTCTTCCTCCCAGATATATATATATTTCTTTTTATTTTCTCCTTTCTTTCGTTCCTTGGTTCGCACTGTCTATCTCATTTAATGCAAAGGTAAACCACGTTGGATTATTTATGATAATGGCGCACTTTCTAAGGAGTTCCTGAGTGAGCTATCCGGCTAACTCTTCTCGTTACTTACAGCTCTCTCACGCACTTTTTACCTAATTAATTAGAATTACGGGTACTCAGTGAGTGAGCACAGGGTGAGAGGTAGAAATCGTAACCTTGTGCTCGTTGTTGTTGATACGATCGCGGTATCGAAATATCAAAGCTTCAATTCACAACTCCCGATCCAAGATCAAACTTTTTCTTCGCGTTTCGATAAATGCCTACTTTGTGTGCGTGTATGTCTGAAAATCCGACATTTTTTTTCATCAACCTAATATATTTATATATAATATATATATAAAAAATTTTCTAAAAAAGTAAATTATTATACAATGAAAATCTTCCAGCGATTCATTCGATCCTCCGTTTAGCATTTTAATTGGTGACCCCAGCATTGATTATATTATACGGGCTTACTAGTATGTGGGCTCTTCTCATTAAAATGCTTGCATCGCGTGATGTCGGATTCGCGTCTTATTTCGATCATTTCAAAACGACCATTGTGACGATAACGATGACGACGACGACGACGACGACGCTGACGTTCTAAAGCAAAAGAGAGCTTCGAATTTCTCTCGCGAAAGAATTCTTCGCGGAACGCTTTCGGATCGTTTCTAATTTGAAGTTAAATCACGTGCACCGTAAAGTAGCATTACCATCAAAACAGATTTACATATGTCGTGTTGTTTCAGTGGGACGATATTCATCGGACGATGGACGGTCAATCTGCAGCCTAGGTAATATTTTACGATTCAAACCAAATACATTTTCACGCTTTAGTTCGATTCGCAAATTTCTTCTTTTTTTTTTTGGGAAATGTATATATAAAAAGAAAATATGGTAAATATTTAAATAAATAAATAAGTAAAAGAAATTTATCGGGTAATGGGAAACCCACATTTCGAGAATGATCAAGTATTATTTATGCATACGTACATTAAATAAAAGAGTATCAGGTGGGGAAAGTATTCCGATAGAGAGGAGAGAGAGAGAGAGAGAATTCAGCCGTTTCTATTTCTGAGTTACCGGAATGCATTCGTCTTCTTTTGAGTGTCCGAAGTGTGTGCTTTTTAAATAGGGTTTATGTAAAATAACAAAAAAATAAAAAGCGAGAGAGAGAAGGGAAAAAAACAGCGCAGATAAAAAATTTCACATTAAATCGTTGAACAATCACATTGTCGTTTCGGTGCCAGGTGGTAAACGATGGGTCATGGTACAGTAACATGTACTGTTAAAGAGCAACTCGCAAACCGAGCGCAAATCTGTTGCACGTTCTCAGCCCTCCCGTCGTTTTCCCTTTCCCTATTCCGATCTCTCATCGTCTTTCCTTTTCCTCTTTCTCTCTCTTTCTTTCCCTTTTCCTATTTATCTCCTCTTTTCCCTTTTCATACTAACCAAGATACCACATCGGCCCTCGACTGATCCACAACAGTGATATTAATAGTACGGTACGTGCGTGGCAGGACACCGTCTCGAATGAGTTTTGCATAAATTTACTGTTTATTTCCATCGTAATCTTTATCCGGTGCGCCAAAATTCGCTTGTCAAAATAAGGGAGAAAGAGAGAGAGACGTGTACTATAACAGGGCATCGTTCGCATAAATCTAGTGACGGTCAACAGTGTTTTCTACGTGTTCCAAAATGTTTTTTACGTACATTAAAATCTGTTTCTTATAATTTGCATTATATTATTGTAAAGGTTTGTTATATATTTGAAATGAAAAAAAACATTCCGATTACACGCTATCCACGGATGTATATAAACGTCGTTTGAATAGTAAAAAAAAAAAGAAGAAAAAACTGTTTAATTCAAATCGATAAATTCTAATGTCAATGATCGTTTTCAGCATAACTGTGAAAAAAGTGCAAATCTAATTGACTGAACTTTGGACGAATGAGTATAAATAGACAACAGGATCAAAAATTCGTAAGGAAGCACTTTAAATCATAACGCTAATAAATAAATTGATTGATCAAAGAGATTCAAGTAGATCGATTTAAATCGCCAGTATTATCGCTCGAGTAACAAATCAATGATTCTTCGTAACGAATTGATAATTCTATTTGATTGATCGTTCGTGGCGTTCGAATAATTCTTTATAATTTCTTCTATGCGATTTTCAACACGTAGCGAATGAAAGTTGAATGGAAAGCCAGGTGTTTGTGAAAAACAGTTAAATTAGGTATAACGAATCGAAATGATATAATTGATCATTTGTCAACTTAGAAAATGATATATAATTTGTAATTATTTTTGAATGATTGTAATTAAATTAAATATCGATTATTTTAGATATCTCTATTAACGATAAACAACTATTATTAACAATTATCAAAACTATTTAATCTGTTTAAGAATTAGGAAAATTAGAAAAAGAAGAAAAATACGAGTAAATACTTTGGTGTCACCTCGTATACAATTTTCACTAAAACCACGACTTCTATTTAATTTCCTTACGATTTAAAACGTCAAAGAAATCCGTTGAATTATCTATCACAAAATTCTTTCTCTCTTTCTCTTCTCATCTCACGGTCGTATCTTTTCTAACACTCATACACGTGGATCTCTCATAATCAGCTGTGGTTCGAGACAGTTCATTCTACGTTTTGACAGTACGGGTAACCTTGAATGACATCATTCCTATGACATGCACTCGTGAAATGATGCGCAATATGCGAAAGAAAAAGCACACGTATGTATATATTGTATATATACACTCTTATACATATGTATGTTTATATATCTAGTCTTTGCTCATTTCTTGCTGTACTTTTTTAAACTACACACAGAGATACACACTTAGGTGAATATAATACGATTAACTCATTTCTTCTTCCGGATTTAGTTGATATCGTGGATGGAAAAGTTTTCCGTTTATTAACGGCACGCTATATTCTTCGTTGTTTGCACGTTCTAATTGTGAAATTATATAATTTAATTATTCAATTCATTGTTCTGAATCGCATAGACCAATTGTTCATAGAAATATAGACTTAACGTGATCTAAGATTCGATTAACTTTTCCTATACAAGAAAAGACAGATTTTTTTTCTAGAATTTATCAGTTAGAGAGAGAGAGAGAGTGAGAGATAGTTTTTATTTTTTTTATTTTTTCAATTATGAGTGTTTATCGTCTCTATAATTTTATCAGAGAAATCATTGATGCTAGAACAGTTTCTACAGATTCTTTATCATAAGATCAATCAATATCTGTTCTAGTTTATCAATGAAACAAGTCATACATTTTCCTTAAAGATTTGATATTATTTAAAGGATGACAAGACATGATAATATTTGTGAGTTTTACATAACTATAAATCGTATATTAGTAATGGAATCCAAATGCGGGAACTATACATTTTTGCGTGACATAACGCTTCACGCTCGTTACAGAGGCTAACCAAGGATAAACCTAACTTGAATTATTCAATATTTGCTTGCACTTCTTGGATTTGTATTTCCCTCGGTGGTGGAATTTCTCCTTGTATAGTTTACATAGAAAATGAGCAAAAAAATAATCGTGTTGCCTTTCGTTACACAGCTTACCACTATTATAATCTATTATTTTCCTCTTTTTCCATAACGCGAAGTTTCATTTTTATCAGGTTGGGGGAAGGACATTGTAAAAGGAAAGAAAACACACGATACAACAACTATATGGCTTGGTTCAATGACATCTACTTTAGTCTTCCATAAATGCTTGACTTTTGAGTTTCATCGTGGCTTTCACTTTTTTGGTTGGCTTTCGACATCTATGATAGTTTCTTCTTTCACACATGATGTCTCGTTGATTTAGTCGATTTATAAATTTTACATTTAAGCCAGACAGAAAGAAAAAAAGAGAGAGAGAGAGCTAGTTACGAAGTCAAAGGAAGTTCCAAATCGTTCCATCAAATATCATTTGTGTTTATGTTAATAACGCCTTATTGATTTCATAATCGTTGTAAAAATATCCACGAATGAATCATCAAGCTCCGGCGAATGCATACATATATTCACGTATCCAGGGTCCAACGTGTTTCTACCGTGCGGATGGAACGGTGCAAAACGGTAGTAATAGTAGTAACAGCAATGGCTCGTGTATGCTTAGAGACAATGGTCACTTAAAACTAACTGCCGCATTTAAGAGTCACCTCGCAGTCCATGGTCAGTTAGTAATTGCCGGCTCGATGTCCAACGCCGACTTCGGATAAGTTAATTTGTGAAACGAGCCTCATCAACTCCTACGCGTTGAAGCGACGATCCCGAAATTAGCACGAGGATGTCCACTTTGCATCACGATTTCTCTCTATTTTTTCTCTTTCTTTTTTCATCTCACCGATGTCAAATAAATCTAAATGCAATGGAAATGGTGCAAAGGACAATGACATCGTCGCTGTTAGATGGGAAAGATTGGAAGGATAATTCGATAATCGAGTTCTATATTTTCGTCGAACTTTTAATTTAGGGGATATTTTTTTTTTCTTCTTTCTTTTTCTTTTCAGATTGGTAGAGCTCATTTGTGACAGTTGCGATGCCAACTTATCACAATGCGGGTGGTGGATACCCGAATGTGTCAGCGCCAGCGCGGCAAGCGAAGCTCGATGGCAATCAAAATCATCATACGATCCCTTCGAACGTAACGAGCCACCCTCTCATTCAGAACACCACTTCGCACAACGCTCCACCCAATCTGTCAGCGAGCAACATTCCGTCCCATCCAGTATCACCAACGATGACCACGCATTCGAGCGTAACATCCTCAAACCTGACGAGCCATTTAAACACGGCGTCCTCACCGGTCCTACTTACTTCGAATGTCACAAATCCTGGAAATACCACTGCTTTGTCAGCCAACCCAAGGCATGAAGTCAAGCTCAACGCTATGCCGTACGTATATACATATATACATAGGCACATGCAATGATTAAAATCAATCATATGATATACCTGTTAGGTCGAATTAGAATAAAACCGTGTTCATTCGCAAGTTAGCTTGATCTCATGTAGCGAAGAAAGTAAAATGATTAATTGATTGCTTTACATTTGGAATCGACATACTTTGACGGATTTAACGATTATTATGTGTTTTTCAAGCCTTGAATTATTTTTTCAATAAGAATAAAAAAAAAGTACTTTCGCAGTTCAGGGTCGATAAATGAGAAATGTTCATTAGAAACTCTACCTTGTTGCAGATGGTTCCATGGGAAAATATCTAGGGAAACTGCAGAAAGGTTGTTACGACCCAGGGAAGACGGTCTGTTCCTAGTTCGAGAGTCGACGAATTTCCCTGGAGATTATACCCTTTGCGTGTGTTATCAAGGACGCGTGCAACATTATAGAGTGAAATACAAGAATAATCAACTAACCATCGATGACGAAGAATTTTTTGAGAATTTAGCGCTCTTAGTCGAACATTATGAACAAGATGCAGATGGTCTTTGTACTCAGTTAACTAAATCCTTACCGAAGCAAGGAAAACAAGACTTTTGCGTCGATCCTAAAGCCTTTGTCGAAGCTGGCTGGGTCATTCAGACTCACGAGTTAGAATTAAGAGAGTGTATCGGTAAAGGTGAATTCGGCGACGTTTTGCTCGGTGTTTATAGGGGTGAAAGAGTGGCCGTGAAAATGTTGAAAGACAATAGCGAAGCAGCGCAAAGGTTTCTCGCAGAGGCGAGTTTAATGACTTCGTTGATTCATGACAATCTCGTTAAATTACTTGGTCTTGTATTCAACAATCAACACATGTACCTGGTTACGGAATATATGAGCAAGGGATCCCTTGTGGATTACTTGAGATCTAGGGGCCGATTACACGTTTCTAAAAAAGATCAAATTAATTTTGCCTAGTACGTAATCTATATATAGATTATAGTTCTTATCCTTTTTACGATATTTCGTAATATTTCTTTATTCTCCCTGAAGAGAGACCTCGTTGGCCATTGAACGAAACAATCGGTTTATTTTCAGCGATACGTGCGCGGGTATGGCATACTTGGAGTCGAGACACGTTGTTCATCGCGATTTAGCTGCGAGAAATGTCCTCGTTGCGGAAGATAATTCTGCCAAAGTTTCGGACTTTGGCTTGGCACGAGACGAAAACTTCTCTCTAGATGGTGGAAAGTTGCCCATCAAATGGACCGCCCCGGAGGCTTTAAAGCAGAACGTAAATATTTTATGACCGGCACTACCTTCTGACGAAAAAAAGCTTTTAAGCGTTTCCTTGCGCGATGATGCATCTCATCATTTGTTTTTCAGAAGTTTTCTAACAAATCTGACATGTGGAGTTTTGGAATACTTCTTTGGGAAATCTATTCCTTTGGACGTGTGCCCTATCCACGTATCGTAAGTAGTTATTATTTCAAAACTACTTTTATTATTATTATTTCTTTACTCTTACCATCCTCAAAGAACGAAATATTTTATATTAATTTCGTTCATAGCCCCTAGCCGATGTTGTCAAGTGTGTGGAAAAAGGGTATAAAATGGAACCACCAGATGGATGTCCGCCCGAAGTATATGACATTATGAGACAGGTAGAAGAAGAAAGTTTTTCACATAAAACTTCATATTTAACGTTAAATCCGCTAACGTTTATACATTTCAGGCCTGGGATCTTCAACCAGAGAAGAGACCTACGTTCCATGATATTAAATTAACGCTTGGTCAATTAAAAGCTGAGTACACCAAAGGCGTGAATTAAGAGAAGAGAAGACTATCTTAAGTCGACCTAGATATGATGTTGAAGTATCATATAATAGAACTGATTTGTCCAATATGATGTTTATTTCATTTTAAGGACAAAGGTAATAGTGGCTCTAAAATTATCGGGTAGAAGGAGGAGGAGAGAAGAAAAAGAAGAAGAAGAAGCGAAAGCAGAAGAAGAAAATAAATGAAAAGAAGAGAAGAACAAGCATATGCAATTCTTATTGTACATTTTATACAATACTATTTGCGTCGTCGTTTATATTTATTGCTAATTTAGTTGTCGAGAATATGATGGAAGTTTTAATTTTTATATGACAATATTTTGCACAAGCATTACCTACGTCGTGCCTTTGTTCAAGTTGATATTCTGAATGAAGATACTCGACTTGTACATTCAAAAAAATCCGTGTTAACTCGAGCCGATGTCGGGTTTTAAGATACTTAATCCGAAATAATTGCCTATCACACTTAATGATCCTCAATGGACGTACCTTTTTACAGTCTGGTATGACGTAATATGTGAACGATACGACGCGTCGCCTGATACGTTCACGACTTTTAACTGTTTCAAAATATGCTATAGAGAGACTTTTCCATGGCAGAAAATGTAATTTCGACGTACTGTGCAGAGTTTCGCGTTGAAGTGAACTGATTTTAAGATTATTCGTACTGGCTCTAACGTATCTGTCAGTAGAATTTGTCCTTTTGGGCATGAAGTTACGTAACCTTACACTTTTTCACTCCTGTAGAACAGTTCAAAATATTTCCTGTTGTTAAAGTTTCGAACAATTTATTTCAGCCATTGTAGGGTTGCAAGTATTTGCTAGCGGTTTAGATTTTTTAATCAAAGATTTGTCGTAGAAAGTATTAATTTTTAATTAAATTATTGCGACTGTAACCTATAAATATTTAAGTTCGTTCACAAAATAATCATCTCTCATATATATATATACATATATGTATATGTGTGCGTGTGTATATTTGTAAAAAAATATATAATATATATATGTATATGTATATGTTAGTGATGTAAATGTATCTGTAAATATTTTTGTACATATTCGTCCATAAAAGAAAAAATAATATTTCGAGAACCGTTGATATTCGATGAGATATTTAATGAGCGATGTCTATAATTTTTTTTTTTTTTTTTTTTTTTTTAAAGAAATATATCCACACTATGAACAAATAAATATAAAAATGCACCATACGTTAATTATTAAACAAAACGGAAAGGAAAAACAAGATCTTATGAAAATTAAGAAGCAAGGAAGTGTGAGTATTACATCAACGGATCTTATCCTTTTAGAGTAATGAACTATATGTTTTTTCGATTAATGACTAGCATGGATAAATAATTTCAAAATTCTTCATATTTGGAAATTCTTAGCGAGTAAAATTTGACGTTTAACGAAAATGGGTAGGTACCTTGAAATTTTCTTAGCAAGGGTAATCATTACGAAGCTACTACTGTTTTTTCATTCCAGATCACATCTGTCTGATGCAATCCTGCGGACTAATTTAAAAAAATTATGTTATATTGAAAAAAAAAAAAGAAAAAAAATAAGAGACAAGCTAGAAAATTAGATATTTAAAAGTATATATTAATAAGTATATTTAAATAAAAATAAAAATCTCTATGTGGGTTTTCTGAAAACCATGGAATTTCCTTGGTTAATAAATTGCTTCGCTCTCCGGTTTGATAACTATTCGTATTTTGAATAAAAAAAAAGTGAATAAAAGAAACAAAAGTTAATCGTTAGTTGTATAAGTATTTAGTATATTTATGCTAAGCACACGGTTCGTTTGTAACTTTGATATTGTAGTAGGTACATTTGTTGTATCCAGATATTCATTCATATCAAAATGTTACATATTTATGTATGAGTGTCTGGCAACAAAAGTACTATCGATACCCATAGCAATAATTCGACATACATAGCTATATCCAGCTTCTATCTTCAATTACAAATTGCTTAGGCAATTTGCACGTACAAACGCTACCCAAACGTTCGTCTAAACGATAATGCATTCTGACACGATCAATATGGAAATTATTATTCCTATCTATGCTTTGTCTTTAACTTTATAAAACTAACGCATATAAAATATCTTTTTGTTATCATACAATAAGCTTGTGTGTTCGAAAGAAAATGGTATGACACTTTTTTATATAATTTTTTTTTTCCCCCTCTTAAATAGATTACTCTTTCTTAGATTTTTCAATTTCAACTTATAACATCTAACTTTTTCATCTATCATGTGGTATTAAAATTTCATTTATTACAAGAGTGTGTTTCCAATCTGTTAAGTTTTTTTTATTACCAGTTCATTTTTCTTAGGTTGTAAGAAATTTAATATATATAGGTATTAATGCGAAATTATACTTCGATGTTTATTGAACGCAACAAATTATACGGATCCTACGGTCATACCGAAAATTCTATTTAAAATTAGTGTTTGTTGCATCGAGTGTGCGCGTGTATGCGTATGCGTGTGTGCCGTGAGTAATTGAAAAATTTTATACGTGTGCATACTTTGCAATACATACGTATATACTTTTTCATTCCCCTTTTTTCACTCCTTTTCTTCTCGCTATAGTATACAAAAAAAAATCTACTATAGGAATATTCGGCTGTTGGATTTTGTTGTAGTATTTTTAACTACGTCAAGTTTCTCAAATTCATCATTAAACGGCTATAGCAGTAAAACAACAATTATTTGACGAGATAGTAAAAGTTATTAAATAAAGAAAAAGAAGTTATACTGTATCGTCTTATTCTGAGAGAAATGTCATTTCTTTCCCTATTCTTTCCCAATAAAAATAATTCGAATTAATTTTAGTTTTGAAAAACCTTCAAGTTTTAGTTGTTCTTTAAATTGTTTTCAATAATCATGTCGTTTCAAGGGAATCTGTCGAAAATAAAGTTATCGTAGTCTTCGTATCAGATTCGTTGGGTATTGCCTTTGAAGTGGACGATTTCTTGATCGTAAAACTAATTTTTGAATTATTTCCTTTCATCAAAGGCAATGAACAAAAGTTTTCGTAATTCTTAACGTTCTGTACTCTATCAAACGTTTTCATATTTTTGTCCTCTTTAGATATTTGACGAAAAGATTTATAGTTACTCTTGTGCTTGCGTTTAACGATCGTGAAAGGAGGAAGAAGGTTTTGTTTGAACGCGTGATTGTCTTTGAGACGACTACGAATCAACAAATTTCTTCGTATTTTGTATGGTCGACCTAGGTTTGGCCTTTGGCAAGGTGGCAATTCTAATCCGTAAAACGTATTTTCCGGTATTAGGAAACTTTTTCGATTATCTTTATCTTTGATGATCAAATGTCTTAATTTATTTCGTACCTTGTTGCTATCGTATTTTCTGGATATATTTAACGTGTCTTTACTGATAATACGTTGTTCATTTTCATCTAATTTCTTCATAGATTTTTTCCAAATGGAAGTTACAGAATAATTATTATTTTCGATTAAGTTTTCGTCAAGTTTTTTAACGTCTTCGAGAATAGCGAGATATTCTTTGCAAGAATTAGCCCAAATCCTTTCTTCGAAATTTTTCAACTTACTTTCAGTATTTTTCCTCGACTTTAAATTCATTTCTAAAATCTCAGATCCGTCATAACTCGACAAAATATTTCTGAACATCTTGATTTTATTGATCGCATTACTGAAATATGCTACTTGATTGCTCATTAAAGAGATCACTTCTGATAATAGACCTTTGTCGTTTTCAAACTTACACTTGGAAGTTACACGATCGTTATTTACAAACGGAAATTTGTTTATATCAGAATCGTACGTATTTATTTTATTACATATTTTTTCTAGAGGAAATAATGTATTTTCAGATATTTCATTACGTCTTTGGTTATTAAATTGTTTTATGCCATTTGCGTGTTTCTCTAAATCTGTGAACAAAATAATATTGATATTTTTTAATTCATTCTTGTTTTCATTCTGTAGCGATATAGTGAGTTAATTATAAACCGATTTATTTGGACGCAATTATCAAGGACTTACCGATTCTCCATGGAAAACGATTTTCTGGGCAAGTCAAAGGTATCACATAATAATTCCCCCAAGTTTTCTCGTATTTCACCTGACATTTCGCCTCGCAACATCGATCAATGATATCGTTATCTAATTGAACATTTCTATTCAACGCGTTTTTTAATTGTTCGGCAATTATCTCAGGTTCGTCGTATTTAATCTCCGTCAGCATTGACACGATTTTCTCATTTCTTCCTTTCTCTGTTAAAATTGTCGATATTTTCTTCTCTTTATCTTCATCTTTTTCCTTACCTATAGACATTGACGCAACTGTATTCGTATTTACGCTACTCTCTTTAATTTTTTCATCATTAGTTCCTTCCAAAACAAAATTAATTGTCGATTTATATAAATTATCAAATGATTTTGCTGAATCTATTGTCGAGTCTTCTCTTTTTATATTTCCCTTTGATTCTTTCTTGATTAAATTCATTTTCATTTCTTTCCAATTTTCTTTAAATATCTTTGACTCAAGTTGCCTATCTTCGTGATTTTCAGGTTCAATTTTGATGAAAGCCTTTGATATAAAAGTTTTTTTAGAATCTGTCTTTTTATCTTCAACTTCGGGTTTTATCGAATTACTGATTCTTGAAGTAGTCAGATATTTATTCTCTGGTTTTATGAAAAGTTTGTCAGTGATTTTCGAGTTGCTTGCGTTAGTTTCTTCGGTGTACTCATCTGTTTCCTGTTCGTCAACTTCTGGAGGTTCAATTTTGATACTTGCTGTGCTAATGAACGTTTTCTTAGGTTTCTCATCTTCAGGTTTTGTCAAATTACCGATTCTTAAAGTAGTCAAAAATTTATTCTCTGGTTTTTTGAAGTGGTTGTCAGCGATTCTTGAGCTGCTTCCGTCAGTTTCTTCGGTATATTCATCTGTTTCCTGTTCATCAACTTCTGGAGGCTCAATTTTGATACTTGCTGTGCTAATGAACGTTTTCTTAGGTTTCTTATCTTCAGGTTTTGTCGAATTACCGATTCTCAAAGTCGTTAAAAATGTTTTCTTTGGTTTTTCCCAAAATTCATTGGTATGTTTTGAACTTTCGGTTGTATCTTTTTTAATGTATTCATCTTTTTCTTGTTCATCAGCTTCTGGCGGTTCAATTTTGATACTTGCTGTGCTAATGAATGTTTTCTTAGATTTCTTATCTTCAGGTTTTATTGGATGATAGATTTTTGAAGTCGTAAGGAATGTTCTCTTTGGTCTTTCTAACAATTCGTCCGTGATATTTAAACTTTTTCCTGTAATATCTTCAGTGTATTCATCCGTTTTTGGTTCGTCAACTTCTGGAGGCTCAATTTTGATACTTGCCGTGGTTATGAACGTTTCCTTCGGTTTTTCAGCTTCGATAATTCTCTCCGTTTCGTTTGTTCTTTCTGATTTTACGATATCGATTTCCAAGTTGTTCGTGATTTTGTTCTCAGATGATTTAGATTTGAAAACTTCGTGTTTATCTTCTTTGATGGAGAACAATTTTTCTTCCAAATTATTCGTCGAAATTTCCATTTCAGATTCCTCAATATGTGCATTGGTTGTTAACTTATCAGCTTCTATAGGCTCTTCTTTGATACTCGCTGTTATCTTATCGAACTTACTTTTTGGAATTTGTACCTCTTTATCATTTAAAGTGGTCAACTCTTTAAAATATATTTTAAAATTTTCAGTCTTAATTTTCTCCTTCTCGCCATTAATCATATTAACATCGGATACAGAGACTTTATTTTCCTCCTTCTCATCTTTAAAGGCATCAGCACCGACAACGAACTTTTCTGAAGTAAAGCGAGCTCTCGCGAAACTTTCCCTTTCGTTTTCACTAACCGTGTCGTACGCTTTCACGTCTGGGACAAGATCGATGCCGATGTTAGCAGAAGGCTCACCGATTCGAGTTACCTCGGAGATTTCTTCGACCTTCGGGACAGCGAGCAAGGACGGTTCACGGAAATCCTTCGAACCTATCTCGCTTAGACTGGGTTTCACCTTACGATCTCTCTTTTCGAAAACGTCATTGGGCTTTCTCGTTTGAAGAGAAACGTTTGATGCCAACTTCATGAAGGACACATCTTTCAGTTTAGCGTTGCTCGTCACGGTCACGTTTCCTCTCTCGTCGATTTTTAGTTGAAGTTTTTTTTTCTCTTCCTCCAAACTCTCTTCCTCGGAGGAGCTTCCGTCGTAACAGGTACAAGTATCACGATTGGGACAATCAGCACGCTTTTTATCCTTCGTTGGTTCGCTTTGAGAACTTTTTTCAATCTTCGTGGATTCGCTTTGTATAGGTTTTTTATTCGAATAATCGTAAGTTACTTGAGGACTACCAACGTGAGGTTTAAGTCGAAGTTTTCTCGGAGATCTAAGGGTAATCGCAAAAGGATCTGGAGATTTTCTCGATTCGTCTATCCTTTCTGGTATCGTAGGACTCATCAGATCTGGATAACCTAAGTTTGAAAAATTGCAAGGCGTTTCGGCGAATTCTCTTACGATCCGAGAAGATATTGGTATCGATGGTACAACATTGCTTCTCCTTCTTTCGAATTCGAGCTCAACCTGCTGAATCTTTTTCTGAACGTTATTCAACCTGTTCTCAGCAATAACTCGTTGAGAACGGTAAGGCGCAAAACTGAGGTTCACCCTTTCATCGTGTTCCTTTTGTTTTAAAATAGCAAGAAATTCACGAAGCTCGGAATCGGTCTTTAATGCAAGAATTGTTGGATCTATCGAATCGGTAGCTTCTACCTAAATTGATAATGATTATCTTGGTAACGATTATTAACGATATTTAATTTTAACGATCTATAATATCTCTCTCTCCCCCTCCCTCCTTTTCCCTCTTCTAACTAGAAAATTGTATACCCTACCTCCAAGCCCTGATTTTCCATCAATTTTCTATTGATCAGATTTTCGACTTGAGCCTTCAGAACGTTCACTTTAAGCTGCACCAACGTTAGAATCGGGATTATGTTGACCGGTGGATTAGCGGTCATGTGAAGATTTATCAGAGCGTTCACTTGCTGAGAGTTTCTCGACTCAACCATTAATTGATCCTTGTTGAGGACATTGATAGATCTTTGAGCTCTCTCCATGGTGTCTTCCATCGACGTTGTTATATTCGAGCCTGGTATCTTTCTGAGAAGTAATCGGGTGGCTGTGCAAGAAACAATACCTTGTATGGACAACAATTGTGATGCTAAAGCTTGAAGACTTATTGCCGAGGGACAATTTCTTTTGGAACAGATCGTGTCATCTGCAGTTTCCGTACAACGATGCTCCTCCTCTTGATAAGAATTGGAACAATAAGATAAAGGTGGACATTGTCTTAATCCCATCAACTCCGCATTACTTCTCGTAGAACAACCGCAATTCTTTTGCTGTTCTCTTTTGTTCGCTCCGAATGGATCAAATATAGGAAAAGGAATTGGATAAGGATAGAAAGAAGGTGGACAGATTGGTGGTGATAATGGTGGTTGCGAAGAAATATAGTTTGGAAAGGTCGAAGGTTGATTACTCGTAGTTGTCAAAGGATTGAATATACCCGGAGATGAAGCTGCTTGTTGAGTAGCTACCACCGGTTGCTGACAACCACCAGGAATAATAAAGATCGGTGGTGCTGTGTTAGCAATACACGAACGAATCTGATCGATTATATTTTGAGGTAAAGTTCCGCAATTAGCTCCTTGAGTCTGCATTGGTGAAATTACGCTACACGTTGGATTTTGACAAGGATTATTCGCGCTTGTTGGTAGTTGCGTTGTACGAGGATATTGACCAGATAAATAACCACCTTCTTGTTGGTAAAATTGACTAAACGGACCACCCTGCGCATATTGTCCTGAAGTGAATAAATTTTATTTCAATAATCGATCGAACGAGAACGAATGAACGAATGTACGAGTTACGAGGCTTCTTTGATCGAATTACCTTGAGAATTTCCAGGACAAGCAGAGCATTGCGTGCTTTGTTGGTTACTTGTTTGTTGAAACGTTTGAAAATTATTTGGATTAGTTTGTAAAGGTACTGTTGATTGACAAGGATTCATTTGTGACATCGGAGTCATATCGTTGAATATTTTTATTATTTTATCGATAATAAGTTAATATTTATTTTTTTTATTTTTTGTTGTTAAGATGTATTAACATTATTACGATCGATGTTACACGAATGCTTAACGGATAATTATAAGAACATTTCAGAAGAATTTATTAAGTTTACTTGTAATTTTGAAATATCATTTTGGTTTAGGTAAATTTTTATTTTTATTGTGGATTTGAAGTTAGCAAGTATCGATAGTAATGAGATCGATGGTGTAGTATCTGAATTTCATTGAATAACTCGATTTTAATGAATTACTAATAATGAAGAATAAATTTTTAAGTATCATATAAAAATATCTCTTTAATTAATTGATATAAATATTAAAAATGATTAATATATATGAACATACGTCGCGCCTGAAAGTAGATACCTCCTTAAACTTCGTTGATGATTAGAGTTGCAGGCTTAAGGAACTATTTTAAACACCATCGTTGAGACATATGTATAATAATAGATTTCGAAATTTTGTTAAGTTGTTGCATAAGGTCCGACTGGAAGTATGGCCTAATTAATTTACATAAATATTCATAATAAATAAAAAAAATCTAATTTTCTATGCATTTTCTAAAATTCAAAAAATAAATCGTAATACAAAATGAAATATTTATCTGTTCCATACTACTGTTTAAAAATCCGACATTAAAAAAAACAAAAAGGTGAAAGTTGTATCATTAGAGCTTTATATATATATATATATATATATTCCAAACAATTATTATATTATGTTATATATTATATTTTTTCCGTTTATTACGAGATAGTTGAGGGTAATGAATGAAAATACATGATCTTGATTAGATCGAATATTTGATACTAAAAAATATCTAAATAACAGTGAAAATAAAGGAAGACCAATTGTTAAACATGAAAAAACGGGTATGCCCCTTGTTTTTACAGTTATACTAACCTACACGATTTTTAGTGACAAACATTTTCTATACATTTCTTTTCGTATTTGCTTAATTATCTTGTTATAAATAGTCCTTTGAAGTAAAACTCATTAAATATCTAATAAAACTATATTAATGTATTTATTTTTAAATTGTCTCCATCCATAAATACACTATATCAATAATTTTCAAGCAAAAATCTTATTAAGCCATAACGGTGTACGATTTTAAGTGACACTCACTGTATGTTTATTTATAGTGCATTTATTGGTACAGTTCGAAAAATGAACAGAGTTTGTAAGTTGTTTAGGTTGCACTATCGCGCTATTCGTTTTACTGTAACATTAATAAAACTTTACGTTAATTACTGAGAACATTTACTTATACACAGCTAAAAATACATAGCATTGAAGGACGTCTTATCGATAGCCAAAATGGATAATAAGAGAATATGCCAGCGCTTTTACAGCGTCCTAAGAAGGAGAGGTAATGAATTCAGTCGTGATAGCTGTCTAGTAGCACATACACTCATTTATTATTTTATTATTTATATTATTATTTATTATTTATTATTTATTATTTATTATTATTATTATTATTATTATTATTATTTATTATTATTATTATTATTATTATATATTTAGATTGTACGTAGCTTATTATTTTTCTTGTTATTTATTTTTTTTGTTTTTTTTTTCAATTGTTTTTCTTTTTTTTCTTTTCTTTTCTTTTCTATACTTTGTAGCAACAGCAAATATACTATTATTTGGTCACGGGGATAAATATGATCTACAATCTACCGCAGATGTGTCATTGGTGCCATGATACCGGATATATTGGCGCCAACGACTGAGCCCATTTCCATCTTTGGTAGGTTGTGATCAAATAAAGAGACTCGTCAATTATCCGGTAATGACAGTCTCCTGGATGTAGTTGAGCGAATAAACTGGACTTAATAAACTGAACAATGTGGAAAATAGTCAATATTTTTTCGACGAAATGCAACCTATTCAAGGATCCTTATCGAAGACCGATACGGCGCTAAAAGGTTTTCTTTCAAAATCGACCGATCAAAGAGGTCTTGCTCTTATAAGCGCAAAATTAGTGACACTTTTCACCTAAGTTACGCTTTTCTTTGACTATTTTGCCTAATGTAAGTTGTCAAAGAAGGTCCTTTCTCGCATACACACACCCATACACACGTACGCACATACGCATGCACGCACGCACACAGACACACTCGTATTTTCTCTCGTCGCACATAAAACATCGCACCGTAGATTATATTTTTCTTTCTTAGGATTAATATCAGCATGACAACACACGTCGCACTGCATCCATTTGTTGCGTTGCATTAGATGCCACCACGACTAGTTCCATCTTATCTCCTACATTTATAGTATTATTTACAACTGTTTGGCACCGCATTTTTATCACTCCCAAAACCAACTCTCGTTCGCACATGACCGTCCGCACACTTGCACCCATTCACTCACTCACTCACTCACTCACGCATACAGACACGCACGCACATGCGCACACTTTCTCCCATACTTTTCTCTTGAAATAATCAGCAATGCTATTATAGAATAGAGTCTTTTGTCGGGCATTGCTACTCGATGTTTAAAAGGCGCGCTTTTTGTGCCATGTAGAAAGAGCGCTATTTCATCGGTATTATCATCATCATCACCATCACCATCATCATCATCTTCAACTTTGTTCATCGCTATCTAATTTCTCTTAAACACTCGTTTTTTTTTTTAAATATACAATACGTATTCTCTCTTTCTCTCTCTCTCTCTCTCACACACTCTTTCTTTCCGTTTTTACTATAATAGTATGGAATGTTCGATCTACCGATGGTTCCAGCAAACGTGGAATATTTTTGTTTGTCGGAGCCAAATTTAGAACGTTATCAAGATACCTCCCAAGCTAATTTTTATTTCATCCTTTCTTTTTATTATTTTTTGTTTCATTTACTCGTCCAATTGATAATCCATGGCACTGCCCTTTCTTTTACACAAGTCAAAGCCGAATTGGCAAAGTGATTTGCCTTAGAGCGGCGGCTACTATGAAAGTAACATTAACTTTTTCTCTTTATGAATTATTTTCTAGGAAATTTCTGACTGCAACTGGTTTATAAATTCCAGACTGCCCAGCAGTCAGATTGTATAACAGTTATCACAACGTAAGACCGTAATACTAATACGATATATTATGTAAATATATTAATATTTTATATATATATATATATATATGTATATATATTTATATATATAATATATTAATAACAACTGATCTCTCCTCCTCCTCCTTCTCTCTCTCTCTCTCTCTCTCTCTCTCTCTCGGTCTATTTTTGCGTTTTATATCGCATTACTCGATTCATATCGTGATACTGCAATAAATTGGTAAAATACCATACCCGAAACGTAATATATAATACATTACATTTGTGTGTCCAATCTCTAAGAAGCTATATAAACATAAATGCAAATTAACATTGTAAGAGAACAAGTAGCTTATGATTTTTTTTATCAATACTGTTTTGAAAAGTTCGTGAGGTAACATTATCGTGTGTGTTACGTTCTATTATAATTTGACTAAAAAAATATCGATCGACAAGCTACATACACTGCTATGATTATTAACATTTAGAAATGAGATCTAGTTTCATCCTAGCAACATGTGAACGTACATCCAAGATATCATTGATCTTATTTTCAATGAATCTTCTCTTATCGATTAGTTCTTATTTGAAAATCTTATCTACTTCCACTTGCCAAAGTAACTGTTTGTGTTGTAGTAAGTAAAGTTGCTCATGGTTCTCTCGTAACAGCACAATCGCTACTGGTGACGATTTCGAGGCCGCTTACACACGTTATACGACGTACGTTATCATCGTATTAATCGATTGATTTTCGTTTTACGTGCTCCTGCGTGACAACGATATTGACCACCACCTTCTCACGGTAGATATTTTTCACTCAGAAGTTTTCAGAATCTGGATCATTCGAGGGGCCAGCCTGTAGTGAGAGCTGCATGCTGGATTCTGTATTACGCCGCTTCATTTTACCCTTGGTCTTCTTCAGCATCGTTGCCTAGGAAGGGACAGGATCAGGGGAACGCACAAAGGAGAGTAATCGATAGAAAGTCAATGCCAATGACGAAGTGAGAAATATATCAAAACGTAGGAGAAAAATAGAAGAGAAAGTATGAAAAAAAAGATAAGAAAATAATAATCAATTAGAAGAAATAGAGAGAAAGAGAGAGAGAGAGAGAGAGAGAGAGAGAGAGCGAGAG